>JAKVIS010002056.1:0-26207 GCA_033119425.1 Bufotes viridis
ACCCGGTATCAGTGGTTGGCACCGGCAGTGGGCACACTACATTCAGTGGAAGTCAGCCTGACACACACTGGCAGCAGGCAAGCAACTGAAATTACACTAAAGTGTAAAAATTAAATGCCTTTTTTGATGCAAAGTACTGTGCCACACGGGATGACAGGGGTGGAGCACTGGCAGTGGGCACACTACAGTCAGTTGAAGTCGGCCTGACACACGCTGGCAGCAGGCAGCCAGCTGAAATTACACTAAAGTGTAAAGTGAAGTGCCTTCTTATGCAAGAGTCCTGTGCCAGCCGGTATGAGTGGTGGGCACTGGCAGTGGGCACATTACTACAGTCAGTGGAAGTCAGCCTGACACACACTGGCAGGCAACTAACCTTAGATTAAAGTGTGAAAAATTAAGTGCCTTTTTTTAAGCAAAGTCCTGTGCCACACGGGATGACAGGGGTGGGCACTGGCAGTGGGCACACCTACAGTCAGTTGAAGTCGGCCTGACACACACTAGCAGCAGGCAAGCAGCTGAAATTACACTAAAGTGTAAAAATTAAATGCCTTTTTTATGCAAAGTCCTGTGCCAGCCGGTATGAGTGGTGGGCACTGGGCAGTGGGCACACTACAGTCAGTGGGAAGTCAGCCTGACACACACTGGCAGGCAACTAACCTTAGATTAAAGTGTAAAAATTCAGTGCCTTTTTTTTAAGCAAAGTCCTGTGCCACACGGGATGACAGGGGTGGGCACTGGCAGTGGGCACACTACAGTCAGTTGAAGTCAGGCCTGACACACACTAGCAGCAGGCAAGCAGCTGAAATTACACTAAAGTGTAAAAATTAAGTGCCTTTTTATGCAAAGTCCTGTGCCAGGCGGTATGGAGTGGTGGGCACTGGCAGTGGGCACACTACAGTCAGTGGAAGTCAGCCTGACACACACTGGCAGGCAACTAACCTTAGATTAAAGTGTAAAAATTAAGTGCCTTTTTTTATGCAAAGTCCTCTGCCACACGGGATGACAGGGGTGGGCACTGGGCAGTGGGCACACACACAGTCAGTTGAAGTCGGCCTGACACACACTAGCAGCAGGCAAGCAACTGAAATTACACTAAAGTGTAAAAATGAAATGCCTTTTTTATGCAAAGTCCTGTGCCAGCCGGTATGAGTGGTGGAGCACTGGCAGTGGGCACACTACAGTCAGTGGAAGTCAGCCTGACACACACTGGCAGGCAACTAACCTTAGATTAAAGTGTAAAAAGTAAGTGCCTTTTTTTGATGCAAAGTCCTGTGCCACACGGGATGACAGGGGTGGGCACTGGCAGTGGGCACACTACAGTCAGCTGAAGTCGGCCTGACACACACTAGCAGCAGGCAAGCAGCTGAAATTACACTAAAGTGTAAAAATTAAATGCTTTTTTATGCAAAGTCCTGTGCCAGCCGGTATGAGTGGTGGGCACTGGCAGTGGGCACACTACAGTCAGTGGAAGTCAGCCTGACACACATGGCAGGCAACTAACCTTAGATTAAAGTGTAAAAATTAAATGCCTTTTTTTGATGCAAAGTCCTGTGCCACACGGAATGACAGGGGTGGGCACTGGCAGTGGGCACACTACAGTCTGTGGGCCTGCAGCTCCTTACACACAGTCAGGCCAGGCAACTGCAATATGTATATAAAGGAAAAAAAAAGCAGACTAATGTTGCAGCCCTAAAAAGGAGCTTTTGGGGTGCTGTCAGGACGCTGGTCCTTACAGCAGAGATCAGATGAGTCTTTCAGGACTGGAGTGGACACTGAATTCACTAGCCTAGCTTATCGATTTCCCAATTAAATCAGCAGCAACTACACTCTCCCTCCCTCTCACTAAGACTGCAGCTTCAGAATGAATCTAAAATGGATGCTGTGCAGGAGGTGGAGGGTCTGGTAGGGAGGGTATGCTGCTGATTGGCTGGAATGTGTCTGCTGACTGTGAGGTACAGGGTCAAAGTTTGCTCAATGATGATGTATAGGGGGCGCACCGAACATCGCATATGTTCGCCTGCTGAGGCGAACGCGAGACAAGCTTATGTTCGCGGGAACTGTTCGCCGGCGAATAGTTCGGGCCATCTCTAGTTGTAACGCTCTACTCCACCACTAGAGGCTGGTCGATAAGCTATATGTAGCTTCCTCTTTACCCCTCAGGATTTCCCACATCTTTTTCATCACCTCACTGGTGAAGTGACTTCCACGATCGGATTCGATGCGCTGGGGAAGACCAAATCTAGAAAAATATGGTTGATGAGTAGAGAGGCACATACACTGGAACTGCATGTTTTACATGGCAAACATTCCACCCATTTTGTGAATAAACATGTCACAGTTAACATGTATCTGCTTCCTTTTGAAGATGTAGTCACTGGTCCAATGAAGTCGAAGTTGAATGTCTGACCATGGCATGGACATCCCCCTTTTCACCAGCGGTGCCCGATGATTGGGTCCTTGTGGTTGAAATTGAGGGCATATTAGACATCCTTGACAGTATGTTCGCATGTCCTGTAACATATGTGGCCAGTAAGCATAGTCCCTTAACAATTCATATGTTATTTTCTCACCTCGATGACCTGCTGTTGGGGCATCATGGGCATGTTGTAGCATCAGACCTCGGTATGCTGTGGGTACTACCCATTGTACTATACCGTTCTTTGAAGTCCGTATCAACAATCTGTCCTGTAGTGAGAGTTGGGACTTACTTTTCATCAAAATCCGTAGCTCTTCCTTACCTTCACAGTCCTCCGCGGTTATGGGACAATTCTGTGGATCCTCGATATGTTTATAAAAAGACCAATGATCGGATCCCCCTTCTGGCTCGCAATGAGGTCCTCACTAGGGGTATCTTGGCTCCATTGCGCTACATTGGCTTCAGCTCCCTTTTGGGCCTGACTCCTTGTCACAGCATCCACTTGGATAGCTCCCATGAGGTCATCCACGTCTAAGACTTCTCCATTAATGGCTGCTTGCTTGGCGAAGGAATCCGCTAGGTCATTCCCATCTTTATCCACACCCGGAGATATTTTGAATGGCCCCTTACCTTTTTCCAGTAAATGGTGAGACTGTGGGTAGTAACCATTTCATCAATTTTACAAAACATTTTACCATGTTTGACTGGCTTGTTGTTGCTTCTCATCATGCTAGATCTTTTCCATCCGGGAAAGTACTCCACAAAACTGTTACGAATATAATCAGAATCTGTGATGATAACGAATTCTTTTAGATTATATTCGATAGCCATTTCTACGGCTTTGTACACAGCAGTAAGTTCTGCAATCTGGCTGTTTTTGGAACCGATCTTATATCCGATGGATACGTCTGGGAATATGTTCCACACGATTCCAATCCCTGCAACTAGTGTACGTTCAGATCCTAAATTGTTATGGAAAGAACAACCGTCAACATACACACATGGTAACGACTTGAAGTACTCCTCTTCGTACAATTTATATGGGGATGATGATTGTTCCTCCAGGAAATCATTTTCTGGTGACTCACCTTTATGGTCCGCATTGGAACAATCATGGAGTTCAGCCAATCCTTGAACAACTGGGTTCTTGTTATTTTGCTTGTACCTGATCTCCAATGGCCATCCCATCAGGGACATTGTCCAGGCGGTTATCCTGCTGTTAGACAGGTTTCCATCCCTTATCCGATCACTTTGCAAATATTGCAGTGGTTGATGTGCAGTTTCCACAATGATCCTTTCGCCTTGGATAAAACTCCTGAAATACTGCAAAGCCCACACAGTTGACAACAGTGCTTTTTCACAGCTATTAAACTTTATCTCAACTGGTGACAATGACTTGCTGGCATAGGCGATAATTTTGTTTCGGTTTTCCTGTTTCTGGAAAAGAACCGCACTTACGCTTTGTCGGTGAAACCTGTTTCCACAAAGAATGGTTTTCCACCTTCCGGATAAGCAAGGCATGGAGCCTGGATAAGTCTGGCCTTGAGCTCGGTTACAGCTTGCTCATGACGCTCCCTCCATTCCCATTTTACTTCTTTCTTTAGCAACTGCAAGAGAGGTTTTGTAACCTCAGCATAACTATCTATGAACTTACGTGAGTAGTTCATCATGCCCAGGAATGATCTCAACTCTTTGATATTTGTAGGAGATTTTGTGTTGATCACTGCCTCCACCTTCTTCTTCTGTGGGTTGATTCCATCAGCAGTGACTTCATGGCCAAGGAAATTCACCTTGGTCCGACACCATTGGGCCTTCTGCAAAGAAAGTTTCACACCTGCTTTCCTCAGCTGGGTTAGTACATGTCTTAGTTCTGCAATATGTTCCTCAAAAGTTGTACTTTTGATCAGGATGTCATCCACATAGGATAAGGTACCTCGTTCAGCGGCATCAGGCATTGCCTTATGCATGAACACTGCAAATTCGTGGCCCGCATTGATGTACCCGAAGGGCAGTCGGGTCCACGCATACTGTTGTTGCCAAATGTAAAGCCAGTTTGTACTGATCCCTCTCGTCCACCTTAATCGGGTCCAATATCCTTGCGCACAGTCAAGGGCAGTAAAGATTTTGGATCCCTGAATTTGTGCTAAGCACTGGTCAATATATGGCACGGGCCATCCGGACATGTAGACTCGTTTGTTTAGTTGCCTTAGGTCCGAGCAGAGTCGAAATTGACCGTTGGGTTTGAGGACTCCAAGTATTGGATGATTGAGCGAACTATGCACGGGGCGGATGATACCTCTCTTCTCCAGGTTTTTGACGATTTCCGATAGTGGGTACTGTTTAACAAAAACAGGAGGTGCATTGGGATCTGTCTGGATTCTTGCGACGTGTAGGTCAGTTTCCCACAGTCATAAGAATCCTTGGCAAACATCTCCTGGAACTCTGTAAAGAGTTCCCTTAGCTGTTGACACTCTGATTCATCTGAGCACGGCTATGGAGAGTTTTTCTTCCACCCGTTCCTTGAGTTCTGGGAAGATCTCAGGCTGACTTAAATCATAAGCTTCCTCAAGCTCAGTAGTTAAATCGTTCTGGGTGTAGCGTACCTTATCCTTTCCTTGCTGGTATGACTCGAACTCCTTTTCATCGATTTCATGATTGAAAACCAATGATGTTTCCTCGATGTGGCATGTTGAAAGGATAAACAGAGTGAATATTAAATAACCCCTCAGGGTTTGAGGAAAAACTTTGTTCCCCTACCTGTTCTTCGGTCAGGTACTCATCAGGTATTAATCCGATAACATCATTTGGAATCCAAAAGTGTAGTATTCGAATCCATAGCTAGACCAATCACAGTGTCCTTTTGTAGGGATATGCTATGGGGAACCATGTTATACACTACCATCTGTAACGGATCCTGATGGATATTTATCAGAGGAGTAGGCTTTACCTTTAGGCCGAGTTGCTGCATTCTGTTAGATAAACAGATCAATGCGTCTGCGTTCTTCAGCTTCTGTCCCTTCTCTACTTGAATGGGAAGAAGAAATGGTTTGCATCCTTCAGGGATTTCAACCTTCTCAGCAACCATAATACTCACGGCATAGGGCATCTGCTGTCCCCATCTCAAGGCTTGCTCTACATCCTGGAATCCCTCTGGGTTTCCTGGTAATCTGGACCATAGAGTATGGTTCACCAGATCAATCTGTACGGCAAATCTGTGTAGAAGGTCATTACCTATATACATTTGGTACCGTGGTTCATTCAACACGATGAAGATGTGTTCTGTAGTCTTATTTCCTATGGAAATAGATAAAATGCATCTCGCAATGACGTTGTGACTCTGGGAATCTCCATCCAGGTCATGAATCCATTGGTCCTGTGGAGAGGAACTTTTTATCATTTTAGGATTAGTAACCTGTTTTAGAAGTCCTAAGCTTATGTAGCTAGCTTCGGATTTTAGATCCAGTTTGGCGTACTTTACCCGGGCTATATTGTTCACCTGTACGGGAACCAATAAATTGTCATTGACCTTTTTAATCCGTACCATTCATTGAGTATGTTTGGTCAGGTCCGCTACTTCCTGATTTCCCCCTTGAAGAGAAATGGTTAAGACATCATCATCCAGGGTTACCTTCTCGATTCTTGGAAATAAGTGTGAGATAAAATTGTGGCTTGGGGTCCAGTGTCTATAAGGCCTTTGATTGGTCCGATAAATTCATTTTGGAGATATGTATCCACAAAGTATCGGCCATCAACCTGAGACAAGTCACAAAGAAAGTTAGGATGTTTACCCATCTGATGTCTGAGAGGTTGACCTCTCTGCAGCTCCATGACCTCTGCATTCCTGAGTCTCTCAGGACAAGCTGCAGGAGCAGTATCAGCCCCTCCCTTTGGGAAAAGCTGCGTGACACCACAAGTCACAGCTGGCTCATGGCTACATACTGGAGCGATGCGATTACACACTGGAACAGACATCTGGTCATAGGAATTTACATTATTAGACTGCAAGACAAAAGACATATTAGACATTTCCCCCTGGCCCTAGTTTCAGGGAAATATGGGATTAGAAATCACATCAGATTCTGCCACAATCAACTTAATATCCTTGCAGTGACCTGGGTTCTGACCCGGCCTAATCTGCTTTATGATGTTGAACTGCTGGGACCGGCAGTTGCTCCTAAAAAGATTCAGGCTGTTTTCCTGGGGATGTCTGAGACAACTTACTTACCATGTCACTCAGCTGGGCCACTTGTTCTGCCAGCTGATCAAACCTATTTGGTTTGCGTGGATTTTGGCTTTGTTGGGCACCCTGGT
Organism: Bufotes viridis; assembly: GCA_033119425.1. Classification (NCBI taxonomy): domain Eukaryota; kingdom Metazoa; phylum Chordata; class Amphibia; order Anura; family Bufonidae; genus Bufotes; species Bufotes viridis. The sequence goes on from JAKVIS010002056.1 coordinate 6,728, forward strand.
TATTGGTAGGTGACCTACTCCTGGGTGAATTCGAGTGTTCCTGCCCATCTTCTCTCTGTGGTCTAGGCCTGTTGTTCCAGCGCCTATAACCCTGGGGACCCCTATTATTAGGGGGCCTATATCCCTGAGGACCCTTATAGTAATAGGGACGGTAATTAGACTTCCCATTACCTGAATTATTCCCCTCTGATCCATCAGTATTTTGGGGTTTGGTCTGCTTGGGCGGTCCTACTTGCGGTCGCTGGTTCTGTTGAACAGGTCCTGTAGACTGAGGGAACCTTCGTGGCTGTGATTCAAATCCCAAGCTAGGGTTTACCTTAGCTTCAGCTACACTTTGCTCTGGGGACCTTTTGAATCTCCTCTCACCTGAATCATGACACTCACTGATATTATACAGCGTGGTGGCAGCCGTCATCAACCTATCCAGGGGAGCTCGCACGTCCAGATCTCTAGCTAAGCTAAGTTTGATCTGGGTCGGCATAGTCTCATAGAACAAATGTTTAAACTCCTCAGACTCCCAATTTGGGGACCTATATGCTAACCCATAGGCATTTTTGAGGACAGAGAGGAATTCTCGGGGACTTTGATTGGGCCTACATGTAAGTTTATAGATGTCCCGTTTTGCGGCAGTAATAGTTCGATACAGACCAAATTCAAGTTTAATCTCATAAATAACTGTTTGCCAATCTTGTATTCCTCTCTCCCTAAAGGAGGTAAAGTAATGACGATATTTATCATCAAATGCCCATGGCAGGAATCTGATCCTGTCAGTATCAGAGTATAATTCTAAAGAATCCATAGTGGACTCATACAGCTCTTAATGGTTCGGTATTTGAAAAGAACCCTTCTTAGAGAACTTAGGGACAGTTGCATTTAAAAATTTGATTATGCTAGAGGAGCTTTGATCCTTCTCTGCATATTGGGACCTTTTCTTCCTAGAAACCACCTCAGCATATGATGGTCGCCTGGGACCCTGATCCTCTTTATGGGCATACTCATGCCTGCGTGGCAAAGAATAAGACACACGCATTCCCACATCACTTCCATCAGACTCACATGCACTCTGACCACTCTCATCAGACACATATGGCACAGGTGATTTAACCCTAACCCTTCTCTATAAGGGAATATGTGGAGAGACACTTCTTGGGGCTTCCGTGTTGCTGGCGCCTAGTAAGGCGGTCACGGTTTGAAATGCCCGACTCAATTGGGTTAAGGCCTCCTGTGTGATCGCGCCAATACTTTCAGGTTGCTGAGTGTCTTGGATGGGGTCTGCTTTAGGAGCATGTGATGACATGTCTGGATATAGGGGAGTAAGAAATGGAGGGTCAGAAGATCCCACAGCATTAGGCGGATCCCTTTCAGCATCGACTACGTTATGGGCTGATTCGCCTGTCTGCTGAATTTTTGAATACCGGAGATGTAACTCTTCTAAATCACGTTTTGCTTTTTGATACGCATCATGACTGTGATCAAGGTCGTATTTTAAGTCCTTGATCGTGTCCTCTGTAGACTTTAGTTCTGCTTCTAGCTGGATTATATGAGACTTCGTTCCCTTTATGGTCTCATGTCTCTTTTCTGAAAGAGAACTGACAGCCAATAGTGCATATAAAGCAGGTCCCTTTTGGAATTATCGGTTGCGAAATCCATATATGTCAGGTATCTTTCAACCATGCCACCTAACTTCCACACATCACTACGTTCTTCCATAGCTCTCATCCGCATCTCATTAATCCAATCACTCATTTCCTTGTCCACTTTAAACCGGGAATAAATATATTTTATAATCTTTTGGATTAACTGCTCCGGGTAAGATGAACTATCTGCTGCAGCAGCATGGCCATCACCCGCATCACTGCCTGCTGTACTCATGTTTCTGATCACTGGTCAACAACAATAACAATTTGACTTGCCAATAAGGAATACGGAATATTTTCACTAATTGCACAAATTAGTTATAGAAATAACTCATCGATCTCGGTGGGACCTCCAGAATATGTCGAATATTTATTTCATATAAAATATGAAATAAAAATAATTATGAAAATAAAAAAAAATTAATTTTGAAAATTTTTAATTGGCGGACATAATAACGCCAGTTCTTTTATCGATGAGTTCTAAAGTTAATTTGTGCAGATGATGAAACAAAGCAATTAGTTATATAAAATATAATTTATTACAAGTAAATACAATCAAATGGCATACAAATTGTTACAAAGAAAATCTGAATACAATATCAAAATTGACCACTAGATGGTGCTCCACCGTTCACACCAGACTCACTTAAGTTGCTAAAGCCAACCAGCACAATGCTATTCTTAGCACGTGAACACCAACAAAGAAACAATAGGAATGAATCTGTGGAAAATCCCTTATGCTCAATCAAAGAATGTAGCAGTAAGAGACAATTTATAAATCCACCCGCTGGCCTTGACTACGGATAATAAAATCCGATCAGAGATCTTACTCTGATAGAAATATTATAGGAATTTTAATGATGTGCACTTTCATTAAAAGTTCCCATAAAATTCAGTTTTAACACTAATGACCCACTCAACATGGGGTCTTAACTATATGCCAATTTAGAGCGATTTATAATTACTGCAAATAAAATAAGTTATACGTTACCCCTGACTTTGGGACAGAGAGCTTTCAGAAGGGACCCAGCTTTCCAAGATTTAAATCCGCAAGTTTCTTTGTGAGTCTGTGTATCCCTGGAAAAATTCCTCAGGGCTGGATGTGGTGGAGATGTTCTGTGATCTGTGACATCCTGTGATGTCCTTTGTGATGTGATGATGATGTGATCTTTTTTTTGAACTGATGATGTTCTCTCTTTTTATGTCTGTCCCAAACTGGATCAGATATGCTAATCGTTATCTATGCCCAGCCCCCCTTGGATTAGGGATTGCCATAAAATAAGTTGGGTGTGAACGTATACTAATTAGGGGGATGATGTCATCAACCCAAATACCTGAGACACTTCTGTCCATCTACCACTTGATGGCACTGTTGTATAATATTTTAAAGTCCAAATGTTGTAACGCACCAAATTGATCAGTTAGGATCTCAACTGCGGTGTCCTTTGACATCCACTTTTGTCACACTGATTGAGTGTTGGTGGTGTCTTTTGCGGCTGCTCAGTGTGTACCCCAGGCGGCTCTCTCAGTCTTAAGCGGAGAGTATGGGGTTAACAAAATCATGTACCGCGTACTAAAGATAGAGTGTAAAACTAATAGTGAGGAAAGTTCGTTTTAGGAATGAGAGTTCAGATTAAAGTTCATGTGAATAACAGCTCTTGGCAACGTTCAGGAATTCCAGGCCTGCAGTACTAATAACCACCAGCGCGAGTCCCTTCCTTTCCGTGAGCAATGTCAGTGAAACAAAATGACAGGCTTGATACTTGCTGTTGGAAGTCATGCAGGGATCCTGCAGTGGTGGAGCCGGGTAAGGTAGGTGAGGGTTTCTCCTGGAGGTTCAGAGTTGCAGGTAGTTAGGATCTTGAGTCCTCGTGGTGAATGGAGCAGGCAGGGTGCGCACTCCATTAGTGGAACCCCCTGTGCAGCACCTGGCTCCTATTTATTGACCAAGTGTGGGTGGGCGGAGCCACCTTAGACGGCCCAGCGGCCACTGCTTCCAGCCTGGGAGGCAAACAGCGATCGTTGTCATGGTTACACAGGGCATGATCCAGGCTGGAGCGCAAACCACCGTATCCTTACAAATGTCCAGGAATGTAAAATGTATGCACCTAATCTGTTCACGACTTCTTAACCTTTTACCTATTATATCATTTAAAGGGTACTCTTCCTGACACCTCGGGGCAGACAAATTGGCGCTATTAGAAGTTCCCTAATCTTTAAATTTATTGGGCAGAATACGAGTACAATGCTCCTAATGAACTCAAACCATTCACTATATCATCTAAATGACGGATTAATAGTGTCCAAGATAACTGAGCTGTTCTTACAAAACCAGCCTATATGTTCTTTTGGAGAGTATACTCATTAATACATGGATGGCATAATATATATATATATATATATATATATATATATTAATATAATGATATCTTATCAATAATAGGATATGAATATACAAACATTATGTGTATCATTGGTTAAAATATACTAAGACTACATATAATCACACATAGATATATACTTTATATGTGGAGTTTATGGAATGACACCGCATACCGATGTCTTAAACAATAACCTTCCTTGACCTCGGTACATGGTCGTGTCTTCCAGACAGTGTAAATAAGACCCACTATATCCTTTAAGACAAACCACATCTGTCGGCAATAACTTTTAGAACAATACACACTGTATCCCAGTGACTTGCCGTACCGGGTACACTTAGCCTGACCTTTTTCAGGCTCACTCAAACAGAGAGTTTGGTCTCTTAAAGGCAATGAGAATCTCTATCTTGGTTCTAATATCGTCAGACATTATTGTGTCTATATGAATATGCCCGACAATGGATCTTATAACATCTGTTCGCCTGGAGGTTTTCAATGTACTATGCTGTAAACATCCTTGGGTGTGTCTTTATACTAATTTTGTATTTTTCTTTTTCGCAGTTTATACCCGGATGATGGATGGAAAGATCAACTCGGCCAGCGGTTTTCATATATTTTTTTCATTCATTGTTTTTCATTCATTTTTCAATATTTTGGGATTATACAATATCGGATTGCGGCAATGAATACTCAGAATTTTTTTCGTTATATACGATTAATTTTGTGTTCATTGGTCTGGGTACACCCACACAAATTATGTTATTTTCTTTATAATGGATGTATGTGAAATTCCTAACAAATTTAAACCGATAGGAACCCGAATGGGGTTTTCACACTATGAAAATGGTGTGTGCCCTATAAGAGCGGTGATGTTATTGTGTTCAGTGAGGAATCGCTGTATCACATATAGCCACGCATGGTTCCTGGTCTAATTGATAGGTCAATAGGAGGTGGCATACGAAATCTCTATGATTTATTCAAATATTATGTGATGGTCTTTCGATCTGGTATTTGTGTGAGAACTCTGTGATCAGTGCTTTTACTGTTGCGCATATTTGCGATTTAAATCATCGCCTGTCTATTCATATCCGCTCTCCGATTGTGTTTGTTAATGTTTGCAGAAAGCATATTGCGTTTGTTTTGTAACTACGTAGCTGCGATCACATGACTTGAATTACTATGTTGAATGTCAACAAACAACAGTCATGTGATCGGATACAGCGTCGACTGAATACGTCGACAACGTAATAATCTCTTTGGAGCATGCGCAATCGACATAGCAGGACGCGCAGGAATCCATTATCATGCTGGCTGCGATTGATCGCTCCCCACCACCGGTACTGTTTTTAATCTGTTTTTAATTACTCACAATTGATTTTTAACTATTTGATGGACACTGTAACACTGTATCATGTCAAATATCGGATCATGTATTTGATTAATCACATTTGAAGAGATGAATGTTATTGTGATGTACATTAAGAATGATTTATATACTTTGATTATATTTATTATCACTGGATCACTAATCTTTTTATATATTTAAACTTTGTTTACATTGTCACCAATTTTGTTAATTGCTAATTATTTATGATGCACACATGTATTTAAAGTCTGTTGACACACCACTTGCTAACACTGCTTGAAAAAGGTGCCATGGAGAGCACTGAAACGTCGCTACCACTCGGTGAATAAAAGTAATCTTTTTCTTCACTACCCTGGATGTGCTGTGGATTTACTACTTTTATAAATACCTTAATATATGTATGTAAAATATTATATATATGAATTATTAATATGTTCATACTAAAAAGCTTAAATATAATACACACATGAATATATATAATATACTTATGATTATATAAATAGACACTACACACCAGATGTGTCTTAAGTATATAAATTCTTATCTTGTCATAGCTTCGTCATGAAATAACCATTGTCCCTTTCAGACAAACATGTCTGAAGAAGAGTCATTACACTCCCTACAGATAAGCCCAATAACTGGCAATAACTTTTAAAATACAATGTTCTCTGTATTCAATTACTCTTATCCAAACTGAACTTGGCGTGAACTCATCTTGGCCTGTTCCAGTCCTATAGCAAAACTTTGGCTCAGTCTGTCTTAAAGACGATGAGCGTCCATTTTAACTATAATATCATCAGGTATCATATACACTTATTAAAAGGCCTGACAAACCCCCTTCATTCCAAAAATGTTCCATAAAGTGTGAATATATTTGGAATGTTCAGAAAGGATTTTCAAACGTCTTCTTCGTGGATCATGGCACGTAAACCTTGTTTATGGTGTTTCAACCATAGCTTGGCCAAAGACTTTTTGAAGAATCTCATCCGACACACCACTTGGATGGTCAGCATAAGATCTCCACTTCCAATGTTTTGATGGAGATGGAATTGGCAACTGTTACACCTGTGGTAATGACAGCGCCAACTACGCTAAAGATTATAGCGGCTACGATTGCAGCAATAAACTGCTTCGGTCTTTGACTCGTAGAAATCTGCTCTCTGGTCAAGGTCTTTCTTGCTTGCTCCAGGATCTGCGTAATCCATTCTTGGGAATATCCGACGTGCGTCTGGTACCAGGCTTTGATCTCTGGCGGCAGGATTTTGGACATGTTAAATTGTCTTTCGATGAAGACGCATGGATCCAGGCTGATGTAAATCTTCTGGGATAGAATCCTCTTGTTCGTTAGTATGAACCCGAGGTGTCCTGCACCATGATTCCAGACGAAGGACCCGGCACAGCAATCGACTTCGGCGTGGAGTTTCTTCCCCAAGATCATCATGACATAGATGATAGCAATCATCTTAGTCAGCATCTTGCGCCTATAAAATATTGTATGACACATATGAGTACATACATCTTTCACTTTTTATCCTGCAAGAAAAGAGTTAATGCTACCATATACCTTTCATTGGCATAGGTTCTTTTCTTGAACAGAGCAAGTTCTGGTTTCAGAGGTGAGACAAAAGATGTTTAGTTACGGAGGAAACATACGTGAGGATGGGTTAGTACACTAGTGCGCTCATACAATACCAATCCTTGTTTCTGTCTTGAGCTGGTACCAGTAAAATCTCTTCATCTCCCCTCATCTAACGCCTTCTATCTCTCGAAGTTATGAGCTAGGATTACAAACACGTAGTTGGTTAATGTGCACCAATTTTTCTACAACTTCATCCCCCTTAGGGATTTTTATCTTGTAGACCACTGGTGACAATTTGTCAATGATGACATAGGGTCCTTTCCAGGAAGGTAGGAATTTTCTCTCCTTCACTTTATCCCGAGTGAAGTTATACAGATAAACCTGATCTGAAATTTGATACTCCTTCTGAGTAGTTTTCAGATCGTGGTATGTTTTAGCACTCACTGCGGCTTTCTCTATATTCTTCTGGGCAAACGCAAAAGCATGCTGAAAGTGCTTGAGTAAATTTTCCACATATTGATGCGATGTTGTAGCATTTATCAAATTATGATCTGTTGTCTGGTATAGTAAATGCTGGGGTAACACCATCTTCCTTCCTCTCATCATCTCGAAGGAAGAAAATTTGGTTGCTGCGCTTGGGGTGGCCCTGATGGCCATGAGAACCAACAGCAACTTGACATCCCAGTCCTTACCGGATTCGTTAACAAACTTCTTTAGAATATTCACAATGGATTGGTTGTGGCGCTCTACTCCACCACTAGAGGCTGGCCGATAAGCTATATGTAGCTTCCTTTTTACCCCAGTATTTTCCATATCTTTGTCATCACATCACTAGTGAAATGACTTCCACGATTGGACTCGATGCGCTGGGGAGAGAGCAAACCGGGAAAATATATGGTTAATGAGGAGAGATGCACATATGCTTGAACTGCATGTATGGCACGGCAAACATTCCACCCATTTTGTGAACAAACAAGTTATGGTTAACATGTATCGGTTGCCTTTTGATGACGTGGTCACCGGTCCAATGAAATCAATTTGGATGTCTGACCATGGCATGGACATCCCCCTTTTCATCAGCGGTGCCCGATGAGTGGGTCCTTGTGGCTGGAATTGAGGGCATATTAGACATCCTTGACAATATGTTTGCATATCTTGTAACATATGTGGCCAGTAAGCGTAGTCCCGTAGTAACTTCGTATGTTAGTTTCTCACCTCGATGTCCAGCTGTTGGGGCATCATGTGCATGTTGTAGCAGCAGGCCTCAATGCGCTGCGGGTACTACCCATTGCGTGATACTGTTCTTCGAGGTCCTTATCCATCCTGTAATGAGAATTGGGACTTACCCTTCATCAGAATTCATAAGTCCTCCCTACCATCACAGTCTTCCATGGTTATGGGACAAATCTGTGGATCTACAATGTGTTTATAAAAGACACCAATAACTGGATCCCACTTTTGGCTCATAATGAGATCCTCACTAGGGCAATCTTGGCTCCATTGCGCCATATTGGCTTCAGTTCCCTTTGGGCCTGTCTCCTTGTCGTTGCATCCATTTGAACAGTTCCCATGAGGTCATCAACTTCAAAGACTTCTCCTACAATGGCTGCTTGCTTGGGGAGGGAATCAGCTAGGTCATTTCCTTCCTTATCCACACCTGGATATTTTGAATGACCTCTTACCTTCTTCCAATAAATGGTAAGACTGTGGGTGGTAACCATCTCGTCAATCTTACAAAACATTTTACCATGTTTGACTGGCTTGTTGTTGCTTCTCATCATGCTAGATCTTTTCCATCCAGGGAAATACTCCACACAGCTGTTACGAATATAATCAGAATCTGTGATTATGACAAACTCTTTAATATCATACTCAATAGCCATTTGTACGGCTTTGTACACAGCGGTAAGTTCTGCGACCTGGCTACTTTTGGAACCAATTTTGTATCCGACCAACACATCTGGGAATATATTGATCCACACGATTCCAATAGCTGCAACCAGTGTACGTTCGGATCCTACATCGGTATGGAAAGAATAGCCGTCTACATACACACATGGTAATGATTTGCAATATTTGTCTACATAGGATTTATATGGGGATGAGGATTATTCCACCAGGAATTCATTTTCCGTTGACTCACCTTTACGTTCCGTATTGGTACAATCATGGAGTTCTGCTAATCCTTGAGCAACTGGGTTTTTATTATTTTGTTTGCACCTGATCTCCAGTGGCCATCCCATTAAGGACATTGTCCAGGCGGTTATCCTGCTATTTGACAGGTTTCCATCCCTTATCCGATCACTCTGCAAGTATTGCAGCGATTGGTGTGCAGTCTCCACAATGATCCTTTCGCCTTGGATGAAACTCTTGAAATATTGCAAAGCCCACACGGTTGACAGTAATTCTTTCTCACAGCTATTGAATTTTACCTCAGCTGGTGACAAAGATTTGCTGGCATTGGCGATGATCTTGTTCCAGTTTTCCTGTTTTTGGAAAGAACTGCACTTCAACGAAAAAGGTTTTCCACCCTCTGGATATGCAAGGCATGGAACCTGGATAAGTTTGGCCTTGAGCTCAGTCACAGCTTGCTCATGACGCTCACTCCATTCCTATTTCATTACTTTCTTTAATAACTGCAAAAGAGGTTTTGTAATTTCGGCATAATTATCTATAAACTTACGTGAGTAGTTCATCATGCCTAGGAATGATCTCAACTACTTGAGATTTGTAGGAGATTTGAGGTGGTCACTGCCTCCACCTTCTTTTCTGTGGGTTGATTCCATCCGCAGTGACTTTATGACCTAGGAAATTAACCTTGGTCTGGCACTATTGAGCCTTCTGCAAAGAAAGTTTAACACTTGCTTTCATCAGCTGGATTAATGCATGCCTCAACTCTGTAATATGTTCACAACACTAATCAAAGATTAGACAAATCTGGTATACCACACACAAAATTAACTAACAACTGTGACGTGCTTTTGTGGACTATTGCGGTTTATATATTTAGCATGGGATACAGCATATCTGGTTGAGACCTTCACTGTCTTCATTAATGTGTATGGCTTATAATATTGTGGGAGGGTATTGTGTACCTGTTCTTGTCCCATAGCTTTTATTTATTTGATATATGTTTTTATGGTAAATAATGAATAAAATTTGGTTTTAGTGTTTGTTTATGTAAGATTGGAGAGCACCCAAAGCCGGTTTAGGGTGCTTTATACTCCTGTAGGGACCGTTATTGTGAGTACATATAGTCTGTAATATGTTCCTCAAAAGTTGTGCTTTTGGTCAGGATGATTAATACATCATTATCCAAGGTTACCTTTTCGATTCTGTCCCTCTGGATGGTAATCATATGAGCGGCACCGTTGACAGGTTCCTCGGGCTTACCATTCTTCAGGATCGTGACATCCGGTATTTGATTGTTCCTGAAATGCACTTCAATAGAGTTAGGCCTCTCTTCAATCACATGACAACTGCGTTGTGCTTGTGCATTGCAAGAATATTCGTAGGCAATGGGTGCCCTCACCTGAGTCCATACTGCTTCATTAATGAAGTCAACCTTGGATCTCAATCTTTTAATAAATCAATTCCTATGATCAGTCGATCATATGGAAGATCGACAATCAATGTGGGGTGTCTAATTGTCTTCTTGCCAATTATAAATGTCAACCATGATGTACCTTTTACCTGCAAAGCATCTCCACCTACACTTATCAAAGAGCCATCAAATGATTTTAATCTCGGATTCATTGCTGTCAAATCCAGAACCAGTTGGAAATAACTGAAAGATAAGATGGTAACTTGTGATCCTGTGTCTATTAAACCTTTGCTTGGTCCGATAAGTTCACTTTGGAGATACTAATCCACAAAATATCGGCCAGAAACCTGAAATAAATCACATAGGAAATTAGGGTGTTTACTCATTTCATGCTTTCTGAGAGCGTGACCTCTCTGCAGCTTTGTGATCTCTCCATTCCTGTGTCTCACAGGAGTTGGAGGAGCAGCCTCAGCCTCCACCCTTGGGGAAAGCTGGATTACATCGCAGTTCACAGCTGGCTTACAACTGGAAGCTGAAATCGGATCACTTGTTATAGATGAAAACACACTAAGGTGGCTGATTCAGCCACAAATTTTCTGTTTATAGCCCTGATAAAAATTAACTTTTATTTTTGTCTTCTTTTAAAACCATTATTATTTTTCTTACCCTCCAAAAAATTATTAAAAACTTTGGGTACAGGAATTTTTTGTTTTTTATATTGATTTTAAATAGGTATATTTTCACTAGAGATTTTGAATAATATTGAGCATTTGTGGAGATTCCTCATTTCTTATGGGAAGATCTCCCTTTTTTTTGGAAAAACCTCTATGTATCTAGAGATTAGTGTTGCTTCACACTATCTCTATATTACATTCTTTATCTGTTTTGCGGTCATAATTTACAGCTTTTTTTTAGTGATTATTACTTTTATTTTACTATTTTTATTTTATGACCTACTCCTAGGTGAATTTGAGGGTTCCTGCCTATCTTCCCTCTGTTGTCTGAGCCTGTTATTCCAGCGCCTGTAACCCTGGAAATTGTAATAGGGCCTATATTCCTGGGGACCCTTATTATAATAGGGACTGTAGTTAGACTTCCCAGCACCAGAATTATCCCCCTCTGACCCGTTGGGATTTTGGGGCTTGGTTTGCTTGGGCCCTAACTGTTGCAGGTTCTGTGGACTGAGGGTACTTACGTGCCTGTGTTTCAAATCCCAAGCTAGCGTTTACCTTAGCTTCAGCTATATTTTGCTCTGGGGACTTTTTGAATCTTCTCTCACCTGAATTATGGCACTCACTGATATTATACAGCTTGGTGGCAGCCGTCACCAACCTGTCCAAGGGAGCTCCAATATCCAGATCTCTAGCTAGGCTAAGTTTGATCTGGGTTGGCATAGCATCATAGAACAACTGTATGAACTCTTCAGATTCCCAGTCTGGGGACATATATGCTAACCCATAGGCATTTTTAAGGACAGAAAGAAACTCACGGGGACTCTGATTGGGCCTACATGTAAGCTTATATATGTCCCGCTTTGCAGCAGTAATGGTTCGGTACGGTCTGAATTCCAGTTTAATCTCATGCAGAACACTTGGCCAATCTTGTATTCCTCTCTCCCTAAAGGAGGTAAAGTAATGACGATACTTATCATCAAATGCCCGTGGAAGGAATCTGATCCTGTCAGCATCAGAGTATAACTTCAAAGAATCCATAGTGGACTCACACAGTTCTAAGTGATTCGCTATTTGAGAAAAACCCTTCTTAGAGAATTTGGACACGGTGGCATTTAAAAACTTAATTATGCTGGAAGAACTTTGATCCTTTTCTGAGTATTGGGAATTTTTCTTCCTAGATATCACCTCAGAATGTGATGGTCCCCTGGAACCCTGATCCCCCTTATAGAGCAAACTCATGCTTGCGTGGCAGGAAGTAAGATACACGCTTTCCCACATTACTGTGATAATCCCTGCACTTTCACCTCCATCAGACATATATGGCACAGGTTATTTAACCCTAACATCTCTATCCAGGGGAACATGAGGAGAGAAACTACTAGGGGCTTCCGTGTTACTGGCACCTAGTAAGGCAGTTACAGTTTGGAATGCCCGACTCAATTGGGTTAATGCCTCCTGTGTAATCACGCCAACACTTTCATGTCAGGATATCGGGAGTAAGAAGTGGAGGGTCCGGAGATCCCACAGTGATAGACGGATCCCTTTCAGTGTTGACTAGATTATGGGCTGATCCATCTGTCTGCTGAATTTTTGTATTACCGGAGATATAAATCCTCTAAATCACTTTTTGCCTTTTGGTATGCATCATGGCTGTGATCAAGGTTGTATTTTAAGTCCTTGATCGTGGCCTCTGTCTCTCTGAGATCTGCTTCTAGCTGAACTATATAGTGCTCCATTCCCTTCACAGACTCATGTCTCTTTTGTAAAGAGTATTGACTGCCAATAATGCATATAAAACAGGTGGCAATGCACATAAGAGGTGTTGGTCCCTCTTGGTATTATCGTTTGCCAAATCCATATATGTCAGGTATCTTTCAACCATGCCACCTAACTTACATATATCCTCACGTTCTTCCAGGGCTCTTGTCTGCAGGTCATTAGTGCATTAAGTCATCTCTTTATCCTATTTTTCCCGTGAATATAAATATTTAACAACATTATGGATCAGCTGCTCGGGTTAGATGGACTATCTGCTGTAGCATGGCCACTGCCTGTTGCACTTATCTTTCTGATCAATAATCAATACAGATAACAATAACAATCTGGCAAGCCAAGAAGAAGGGTGGATCCTTTCACTATTTGCACAAATATTTTATAGAAATATCTCAAAATCTCAGTGGGACCTCCAATTATGTTGAAATATATCTTTTATATGAAGAAGAAATTCATTATATAAAAGATAATATCAATAAATTATGTAACCAATCCAGTAATCCACTAGGCGGACATAAAAACGTTTTATTTTATTTTGAGACTCTAAATTTAATTTGTGCAATTAATGTAACAAAGGGGCAATCAATTATGCAAAAATATATGATAATTTATTTACAAAAATTAGATCTCAAATCAATAATAATGCACTGACACAGCAAAGATATAATGAAAAATGATAAAAATAATACCAGGATACACCACTAGATGGTGCTGTAATACCAAACTACACCACTACTTCATCAGCACTTCCAAATCAACGTGAAATAACACTGTAATATTATGAGGGAATGTCCCTTCTGTTTGTGAATTTAACAAACAGGTTATCAGTTAACAATGTATGAATTTACACAGGAAAGGAGAGATGTAGAACCCTTTTCCCAGCCTCCTATGATCAATTTAGGTATATGATAGTAGGATATAACTTATAAATTCTTCTAACTTGGTATTGGCTATGGAATGTAAAATTCTAGTCAGAGATTCTTTCTCTGATAGCAATATCATATGTGTTATTTAGTGATGTGCACTTTCACTAAACAATAGTAATATTGCTGTGGCCACTTAACGCTACGTATCCACACAAGATAGAGATCTGAACCATATACCAAGTGGTAATTTATAAATACTACACAAACAAACATATATATGTTACCAGATGAAAGGATAGGTGGAGTTGCGAAGGATAACCAACTCTCAGGGATTCTCTGACAGTCAGGAACTAATCCAGGATTTTCTTTCCTTGTAATGTAGTGGTTCCTATGTATTCTCTTAGTTCCTTCTTTCTTTTCTTTTTTCTTGGGTTCTTTTTTTTTTGGATCTCTTTCCTCCAACATTAATTATCCCTCATCTTATCTTTCGTTACATCCTCCTGGATTATGAACTTCCAATCAACTAAGGAGGGTGTAACGTATGTTAATGACTCTATGAGATCATAATTACCCTTAATGCAATTGTGGAGAATGGTGTCATGATATCCATGTTTCCAGATGGCACTGTTGTATAGCATATTAACATCATACTCTTAAGTGATACTCCATATAATGTGACTTCATTTTTCACATGTACCTTTGCAGACTTAAATCAGAGACAATCGAGTAGTTCAGACACTTCAAACAACTTTCCCCCAGCCAGTGCCATCTTCCCAGATTGTTGAATTTATGGGAGTGATAACGGAATACAATGAGCCTTTACTGGACAGCTGGATTTGTATCACTTAGCTGTCCAAACAACTGAGTAATTACGTTTGGAATAATATTATCTTCTCTTAGAGATTTCCATGAGCAGAAAACCAGCTTTTTTATACCTTTAAGATTATATCTTCAAAGTGAGATACACATGGCATAGAATATATATAAATACCTTAATATATGTATGTAAAATATTATATATATGAATTATCAATATGTTCATACTAAAAAGCTAAAATACAATAGACACATGAATATATATAATATACTTGTGATTATATGAATAGACACTTGACTCGCTCTTAGAATCACTGCATACTTCACTTATTTGGGCGGTCACGGGGCCAAAACTGACTAAATAACTCAAGTATCAACTCAGCCTTACAGGTAGATGCTAGCGTCAAGAAGAAGTGCACTCCTTTTACACCCTCATCAGCTGATTCCACATAGATGTCTACCGAACCTGTTCTATTAAATGCTTTTACAAGTAGAGCAGGAACCACATTCACCTACTGGGCCGTAAAGGACATGTATTGTCCCTGCCCGTAGTTACAGCTCCACATGTCGGTGCTGCTGTGCACTTTGGCAGGCACTGATAGGCTCAAGGATGGCCCACCTTCTGATCTACATGTGTGTGCAGGGCTGGTACTGCCTTTTTCACAAAGAAATGACGTCTTGGGACTCTCCACCTCGCCTTGGCACAAGCCATCACTTCTCTGAAATATGCAGAGTACACCACTTGGAAAGGGAGGGACTGAAGCACCAGCAACTTGGATAGTAGCAAGTTCAGCTTCTGTGCCGTTGGATGCGTGCATGCATACTGTTGTCCCTTGGCAATCGCTCGGTGATCAATTGCTGACTGAAATGACTAACGAGGAGTAGGAGCAGGAGCATCTGGACCAGCAGAAGATGGGATTGACAGACAGCTCCCTTCGGCTGAGGTGGTGGAGCCTTGACTGGCTGAAACTGGCTGCGTGCCACTGGGTGATGTAGCTGAAGCTACGGCAGGCTGGACCACCACATCGGAGCCATGGTTCTCCCTGGCCACTTTATGGTGACAACATTGGCACTCTGGCCACGCTTCACCTTCTGCCCACATATTCTACATATGGCCATGTTGACCAGCTCCGGTGGCTTCACAAAAAACTGCCACACTGCCGAGCACCTGGTTTTCCGCCAACACTACTCACTGGCTAACTGCTACCGCAGCTGCTTCTGTGAACCAGTGCACCACTCCTTTCCGGGCAGGTAAGCTGCTGCAAAGAGGGTTGTCTACCCCATGCCTGTTTGGCTCCCAACCTACCACTGCTTGCTGGCTGAAATACACCCCTATACACTTTCACCAGAAATAGCTGCAACAGTGCAGTGCATATATATTTTCATTTTTTACCGAAATACGCCCCTATACGCTTTCACCAGAAATAACTGCTGAAGTGACCTGAGAATATATATTTCTTGTTGGACTAAAATAGGCAACTATACGCTTTAACCAGAAAACAATTAAAGAGTGAAGTGCGCATATATTTTTCTAGTAGTACTGAAATACGCCCCTATGTGCTTTCACCAGAAATAACTGCAACAGTTCAGTGCGTACATATTTTTCTTTTCTGACTGAAATACGCCCCAAGACGCTTTCACCAGAAATAGCTGCAACAGTGCAGTGCCTTTATATTTTTCTTTTTTTTTTTACTGAAATACACCCCTATACGCTTTCACCAGAAATCGTTGCAACAGTGCAGTGTGTATATGTATTTTTCTTTTTGTACTGTAATACGCCCCTATACACTTTCAACAGAAATAACTGCAACAGTGCAGTGCGTATAAATTTTCCTTTTTTTCCTGTAATACGCCCCTATACGCTTTCACCAGAAATAATGGCAACAGTGCAGTGCAAACATATTTTTCTTTTTTTTACTGAAAAACGCCCCTATATGCTTTCAACAGAAAAAACTACAACAGGGCAGTGCGTATATATTTTTCTTGTAGTACTGAAATACGCCCCAATATGCTTTCACCAGAAATAACTGCAACAGTGCAGTGCGTATATATATATATTTTTTTAACTGAAATACGTCCAATACGCTTTCACAAGAAATAACTGCAACAGTGCAGTGCATATATATTTTTCAATTTTTTACTGAAATACGCCCCTATACGCCTTCACCAGAAATCGCTGCAACAGTGCAGTGTGTATATATATTTTTCTTTTTGTACTAGAATACGCCCCTATACGCTTTCAACAGAAATAACTGTAACAGTGCAGTGCATATACATTTTCCTTTTTTTCTTGTAATACGCCCCTATACGCTTATACCAGAAATAACTGCAACAGTGCAGTGCTTATATATTTTTCTTTTTTTACTGAAATAATCCCCTGTATGCTTCTACCAGAAATAACTGCAGTAGTGACCTAAGAATATATATTTCTTGTTGGACTAAAATAGGCAACTATACTCTTTGACCAGAAAACAATTAAAGAGTGCAGTGCGTATATATTTGTCTTGTCGTACTGAAATATGCCCCTATATGCTTTCACCAGAAATAACTGCAGCAGTGCAGTGCATATATATATTTCTTTTTACTAAGATACGCCCTTATACGCTTTCACCAGAAATAGCTGCAAAAGTGCAGTGCGTATATATTTTTTTTTTACTGAAATACACTCTGTGGGGAGTTGCTCTGGTAGACAGCGGTGAGGGTGCAGTACAGAGGCAAAGGGAGTCCAGGTAGTGCAGCAAACAGTGTTTTATTTCACACTTGCACAAACAAAACTCAAAACAGTCACTTATTGTTACTTCACACACATAGCAAAAACTTGAGGCAAAACAAAAGTCCAAGACGAGATCAAATCACCTGTGTGGTTTAGGTGCGTGTTCGCACCTGGCTGTCAGCCCAGCCACAGGAAAGTCCAACCCTCAGGCTTCCAGGCAGACTGCACGCCTCTTTGCAAGCTCTTGCTTCCAGCCCTGAGAGCTCCACAGTAACACCATCAGCTTCCAGGATAATCACCTCCCCACCTGCTGAGGTGGCTGCCTTTAAAGGTCCGGAAAAAGTCCGGCCTGGAGCGTGGGAATAGTCTTCCACCCAGCACTTGACTATTCCCAATAAGAGCCGGCCCGAACGGCTTTGTAGCCAAACTAAATACCAATGTGTCAAGCAGCACTAACTGCTGCTGACACACAAAAATATCCGGCTCTTATCTCACCGAGGCCAGGAACCTCGGTGACACGTACCTTCCGTCGGCGACGGAACCTTGCGCCCTCTTACAACTTCTATATACGCTTTTACTAGAAATAACTGCAACAGTGCAATGCGTATATGTTTTTCTTTTTTTACTGTAATAGGCCCTTATACGCTTTCACCAGAAATCGCTGCAACAGTGCAGTGTGTATATATTTGTTTCTTTTGTACTATAATACGCCTCATGCGCTTTCAGCAGAAATAACTGTAACAGTGCAGTCCGTATAAATTTTCCTTTTTTTCCTGTAATACGCCCCTATACACTTTCACCAGAAATAACTGCAACAGTGCAGTGCTTACATATTTTTCTATTTTTACAGAAATACGCCCCTGTATGCTTTCACCAGAAATAACTGCAGAATTGACCTGAGAATATATATTTCTTGTTGGACTAAAATAGGCAACTATACTCTTTAACCTGAAAACAATTAAAGAGTGCAGTGCGTTTATATTTTTCTTGTAGTAATGAAATATGCCCCTATATGCTTTCACCAGAAATTACTGCAACAGTGCAGTGCGTATATATATTTCTTATTTTACTGAAATACGCCCCTATACGCTTTCACCAGAAATAGCTGCAACAGTGCAGTGCGTATATATTTTTCTTTTTTTACTGAAATACACCCCTATATACGCTTTCACCAGAAATAACTGCAACAGTGCAATGCGTACATATTATTCTTTTTTTACAGAAATACTCCACTATACGCTTTCAACAGAAATTAACTGCAGCAGTGCAGTGCATATATATTTTTCTTTTTTTACTGAAATACCCGCCTATACGCTTTCAACAGAAATAACTGCAACAGTGCAATGCGTACATATTATTCTTTTTTTACAGAAATACTCCACTATACGCTTTCAACAGAAATTAACTGCAGCAGTGCAGTGCATATATATATTTTTCCTGGAGTACTGAAATATGACCCTATATGCTTTCACTAGAAATAACTGCAAAAGTGAAGTGCGTATATAATTTTCTTGTAGTACTGATATACGCCCCTAAATGCTTTCACCAGAAATAACTGCAACAGTGCAGTGCGTATATATTTTTATTTTTCTCCTGTAATACGCCCCATACGTTTTCACCAGAAATAACTGCAACAGTGCAGTGTGTATATATTTTTCTATTTTTTCTGTAATATGCCCCTATACGCTTTCACCAGAAATAACTGCAACAGTGCAGTGCGTATATATTTTTCTTGTAGTACTGAAATATGCCCCTATATGCTTTCACCAGAAATAACTGCGACAGTGCAGTGCGTATATATATTTCTTTTTTTACTGAAATACACCCCTATACGCTTTCACCAGAAATAGCTGCAACAGTGCAGTGCGTATATATATATATTTTTTTACTGTAATAGGCCCTTATACGCTTTCACCAGAAATAGCTGCAGCAGTGCAGTGCATATATCATTTTCTTTTTTTACTGAAATACCCCCTATACGCTTTAACCAGAAATAACTGCAACAGTGCAATGCGTACATATTATTCTTTTTTTACAGAAATACTCCCCTATACGCTTTCAACAGAAAATTACTGCAGCAGTGCAGTGCATAGATATATTTTTCCTGGAGTACTGAAATACGCCCTATATG
>JAKVIS010002057.1:0-26112 GCA_033119425.1 Bufotes viridis
CATATCACCCACCACTGGAGAAGGCCACTTTCAGTTATTTCGGACCCAGCACCCATACAGAGGAGAGAGGTCCTACAGCAAGGAATCATGCGTCATATCACCCACCACTGGAGAAGGCCACTTTCCGTTATTTTGGCCCCAGCACCCAGACAGAGGAGAGAGGTCCCACAGCAAGGAATAAGACGTTATATTACCCACCACTGGAGTAGGCCACTTTCAGTTATTTCGGCCCCAGCACCCAGACAAAGTAGAGAAGTCCCACAGCAAGGAATCATGCGTCATATCACCCACCACTGGAGAAGGCCACTTTCAGTTATTTCGGCCCCAGCACCCATGCAGAGAAGAGAGGTCCTACAGCAAGGAATCATGCGTCATATCACCCACCACTGGAGAAGGCCACTTTCAGTTATTTCGGCCCCAGCACCCAGACAGTGGCGAAAGGTCCCTCAGCAAGGAATAAGGAGTCATATGACCCACCACTGGAGAAGGCCACTTTCAGTTATTTTCGACCCCAGCACCCAGACAGAGGAGAGAGGTAACACAGCAAGGAATAAGGCGTTATATCACCCACCACTGGAGAAGGACACTTTCAGTTATTTCGACCCCAGCACCCAGACAGAGGAGAGAAGTCCCACAGCCAGGAATCATGCTTCATATCACCCACCACTGGAGATGGCCACTTTCAGTTATTTCGGCCCCAGCACCCAGACAGAGGAGAAAGGTCACACAGCAAGGAATAAGGCGTTATATCACCCACCACTGGAGAAGGCCACTTTCAGTTATTTCGGCCCCAGCACCCAGACAGAAGAGAGAGGTCCCACAGCAAGGAATCATGCGTCATATCACCCACCACTGGAGAAGGCCACTTTCAGTTATTTCGGCCCCAGCACTCAGACAGAGGAGAGAGGTCCCACAGCAAGGAAGAAAGTGTTATATCACCAACCACTGGAGAAGGCCACTTTCAGTTATTTCGGCCCCAGCGCCCAGACAGAGGAGAGAGGTCCCACAGCCAGGAATCATGCATCATATCACCCAACACTGGAGAAGGCCACTTTCAGTTATTTCGGCCCCAGCACCCAGACAGAGGATAGAGGTCCCACAGCAAGGAATAAGGCGTTATATCACCCACCACTGGAGAAGGCCACTTTTAGTTATTTCTGCCCCAGCACTCAGACAGAGGAGAGAGGTCCCACAGCAAGGAATCATGCGTCATATCACCCACCACTGGAGACGGCCACTTTCAGTTATTTCGGCCCCAGCACCCAGACAGAGGAGAGAGGTCTCACAACAAGGAATAAGGAGTTTTATCACCCACCACTGGAGAAGGCCACTTTCAGTTATTTCGGCCCCAGTACCCAGACAGAGGAGAGAGGTCCCACAGCAAGGAATAGGGCGTTATATCACCCAAAACTGGAGAAGGCCACTTTTAGTTATTTCTGCCCCAGCACCAAGACAAAGTAGAGAGGTTCCACAGCAAGGAATCATGCGTCATATCACCCACCACTGGAGAACGCCACTTTCAGTTATTTCGGCTACAGCACCCAGACAGAGGCCCCACAGCAAGGAATTAGGCGTCATATGACCCACCACTGAGAAGGCCACTTTCAGTTATTTAGGCCCAGCACCCAGACAGAGGAGAAAGGTCCCACAGCAAGGAATCATGCGTCATATTGTCCTTCACTGGAGAAGGCCACTTTCAGTTATTTCGGCCCCAGCACCCCGACAGAGGAGAGAGGTCCCACAGCAAGGAATAAGGCGTTATATCACCCACCACTGGAGAAGGCCACTTTCAGTTATTTTCGACCCCAGCACCCAGACAGAGGAGAGAGGTCCCACAGCAAGGAATAAGGCGTTATATCACCCACCACTGGAGAAGGACACTTTCAGTTATTTCGGCCCCAGCACCCAGACAGAGAAGAGAGGTCTCACAGCCAGGAATCATGCTTCATATCACCCACCACTGGAGAAGGCCACTTTCAGTTATTTCGGCCCCAGCACCCAGACAGAGGAGAGAGGTCCCACAGCAAGGAATAAGGTGTTATATCACCCACCACTGGAGAAGGACACTTTCAGTTATTTCGGCCCCAGCACCCATACAGAGGAGAGATGTCCCACAGCAAGGAATAAGGCGTTATATCACCCACCACTGGAGAAGGCCACTTTCAGTTATTTCGGCCCCAGCACCAAGACAGAGGAGAGAGGTCACACAGCAAGGAAGAAGGTGTTATATCACCAACCACTGGAGAAGGCCACTTTCAGTTATTTCGGCCCCAGCACCCAGACAGAGAAGAGAGGTCCCACAGCCAGGAATCATGCGTCATATCACCCACCACTGGAGAAGGCCACTTTCAGTTATTTCGGCCCCAGCACCCAGACAGAGAGAGAGGTCCACAGCAAGGAATAGGCGTTATATCACCCACCACTGAGAAGGCCATTTTTAGTTATTTCTGCCCAAGCACTCAGACAGAGGAGAGGTCCCACAGCAAGGAATCATGCGTCATATCACCCACCACTGGAGAAGGCCACTTTCAGTTATTTCGGCCCCAGCACCCAGACAGAGGAGAGGTCCCACAGCAAAGAATAAGGCGTTATATCACCCACCACTGGAGAAGGCCACTTTCAGTTATTTATCCCAGCACCCAGACAGAGGAGAGAGGTCCCACAGCAAGGAATCAGGCGTTATATCACCCACCACTGGAGAAGGCCACTTTCAGTTATTTCTGCCCCAGCACCCAGACAAAGGAGAGGTCCCACAGCAAGGAATCATGCGTTATATCACCCACCACTGGAGAAGGCCATTTTTAGTTATTTCTGCCCAAGCACTCAGACAGAGGAGAGAGGTCCCACAGCAAGGAATCATGCGTCATATCACCCACCACTGGAGAAGGCCACTTTCAGTTATTTCGGCCCCAGCACCCAGACAGAGGAGAGAGGTCCCACAGCAAAGAATAAGGCGTTATATCACCCACCACTGGAGAAGGCCACTTTCAGTTATTTCGGCCCCAGTACCCAGACAGAGGAGAGAGGTCCCACAGCAAGGAATAGGGCGTTATATCACCCACAACTGGAGAAGGCCACTTTTAGTTATTTCTGCCCCAGCAACAAGACAAAGGAGAGAGGTCCCACAGCAAGGAATCATGCGTCATATCACCCACCACTGGAGAAGGCCACTTTCAGTATTTTCGGCACCAGCACCCAGACAGAGACGAGAGGACCCATAGCAAGGAGTAAGGCGTCATATGAACCACCACTGGAGAAGGCCACTTTCAGTTATTTTCGACCCCAGCACCCAGACAGAGGAGAGAGGTAACACAGCAAGGAATAAGGCGTTATATCACCCACCACTGGAGAAGGACAGTTTCAGTTATTTCGGCCCCAGCACCCAGACAGAGGAGAGAAGTCCCACAGCCAGGAATCATGCTTCATATCACCCACCACTGGAGATGGCCACTTTCAGTTATTTCGGCCCCAGCACCCAGACAGAGGAGAGAGGTCACACAGCAAGGAATAAGGCGTTATATCACCCACCACTGGAGAAGGCCACTTTCAGTTATTTCGGCCCCAGCACCCAGACAGAAGAGAGAGGTCCCACAGCAAGGAATCATGCGTCATATCACCCACCACTGGAGAAGGCCACCTTCAGTTATTTCGGCCCCAGCACTCAGACAGAGGAGAGAGGTCCCACAGCAAGGAAGAAGGTGTTATATCACCAACCACTGGAGAAGGCCACTTTCAGTTATTTCGGCCCCAGCGCCCAGACAGAGGAGAGAGGTCCCACAGCCAGGAATCATGCATCATATCACCCAACACTGGAGAAGGCCACTTTCAGTTATTTCGGCCCCAGCACCCAGACAGAGTATAGAGGTCCCACAGCAAGGAATAAGACGTTATATCACCCACCACTGGAGAAGGCCACTTTTAGTTATTTCTGCCCCAGCACTCAGACAGAGGAGAGAGGTCATACACCGCAAGGAATCATGCGTCATATCACCCACTACTGGAGAAGGCCACTTTCAGTTATTTCGGCCCCAGCACCCAGACAGAGGAGAGAGGTCCCAAAACAAGGAATAAGGAGTTATATCACCCACCACTGGAGAAGGCCACTTTCAGTTATTTCGGCCCCAGTACCCAGACAGAGGAGAGAGGTCCCACAGCAAGGAATAGGGCGTTATATCACCCTCAACTGGAGAAGGCCACTTTTAGTTATTTCTGCCCCAGCACCAAGACAAAGGAGAGAGGTCCCACAGCAAGGAATCATGCGTCATATCACCCACCACTGGAGAAGGCCACTTTCAGTTATTTCGGCCCCAGCACCCAGACAGATGAGAGAGGTCCCACAGCAAGGAATAAGGCGTTATGTCACCCACCGCTGGAGAAGGCCACTGTTAGTTATTTCTGCCCCAGCACCCAGACAGAGGAGAGAGGTCCCACAGCAAGGAATCATGCGTCATATCACCCACCACTGGAGAAGGCCACTTTCAGTTATTTCGGCCCCAGCACCCAGACAGAGGAGAGAGGTCCCACAGCAAGGAATCATGCGTCATATCACCCACCACTGGAGAAGGCCACTTTCAGTTATTTCGGCCCCAGCACCCAGACAGAGGAGAGAGGTCCCACAGCAAGGAAATATGCGTCATATCACCCACCACTGGAGAAGGCCACTTTCAGTTATTTCGGCACCAGCACCCAGACAGAGACGAGAGGTCCCATAGCAAAGAGTAAGGCGTCATATGACCCACCACTGGAGAAGGCCACTTTCAGTTATTTAGGCCCAGCACCCAGACAGAGGAGAGAGGTCCCACAGCAAGGAATAAGGCGTTATATCACCCACCACTGGAGAAGGCAACTTTCAGTCATTTCGGCCCCAGCACCCAGACAGGGGAGAGATGTCCCACAGCAAGGAATAAGGCATTATTTCACCCACCACTGGAGACGGCCACTTTCAGTTATTTCGGCCCCAGCACCCAGACAGAGGAGAGAAGTCCCACAACAAGGAATCATGCGTCATATCACCCACCACTGGAGAAGGCCACTTTCAGTTATTTCGGCCCCAGCACCCACACAGAGGAGAGAGGTCCCACAGCAAGGAATCATGCGTCATATCACCCACCACTGGAGAAGGCCACTTTCAGTTATTTTGGCCCCAGCACCCAGACAGAGGAGAGAGGTTTCACAGCAAGGAATAAGGCGTTATATCACCCACCACTGGAGAAGGCCAATTTCAGTTATTTCGGCCCCAGCACCCAGACAGAGGAGAGAGGTCCCACAGCAAGGAATCATGCGTCATATCACCCACCACTGGAGAAGGCCATTTTCAGTTATTTTGGCCCCAGCACCCAGACAGAGGAGAGAGGTCCCACAGCAAGGAATCATGCGTCATATCACCCACCACTGGAGAAGGCCACTTTCAGTTATTTCGGCCACAGCACCCAGACAGAGGCGAGAGGTCCCATAGCAAGGAATAAGGAGTCATATGACCCACCAGTGGAGAAGGCCACTTTCAGTTATTTAGGCCCAGCACCCAGACAGAGGAGAGAGGTCCCACAGCAAGGAATCATGCGTCATTTCACCCACCACTGGAGAAGGCCACTTTCAGTATTTTCGGCACCAGCACCCAGACAGAGACGAGAGGACCCATAGCAAGGAGTAAGGCGTCATATGAACCACCACTGGAGAAGGCCACTTTCAGTAATTTTCGACCCCAGCACCCAGACAGAGGAGAGAGGTAACACAGCAAGGAATAAGGCGTTATATCACCCACCACTGGAGATGGCCACTTTCAGTTATTTCGGCCCCAGCACCCAGACAGAGGAGAGAGGTCACACAGCAAGGAATAAGGCGTTATATCACCCACCACTGGAGAAGGCCACTTTCAGTTATTTCGGCCCCAGCACCCAGACAGAAGAGAGAGGTCCCACAGCAAGGAATCATGCGTCATATCACCCACCACTGGAGAAGGCCACTTTCAGTTATTTCGGCCCCAGCACTCAGACAGAGGAGAGAGGTCCCACAGCAAGGAAGAAGGTGTTATATCACCAACCACTGGAGAAGGCCACTTTCAGTTATTTCGCCCCAGCGCCCAGACAGAGGAGAGAGGTCCCACAGCCAGGAATCATGCATCATATCACCCAACACTGAGAAGGCCACTTTCAGTTATTTCGGCCCCAGCACCCAGACAGAGTATAGAGGTCCCACAGCAAGGAATAAGACGTTATATCACCCACCACTGGAGAAGGCCACTTTTAGTTATTTCTGGCCCAGCACTCAGACAGAGGAGAGAGGTCATACACCGCAAGGAATCATGCGTCATATCACCCACCACTGGAGAAGGCCACTTTCAGTTATTTCGGCCCCAGCACCCAGACAGAGGAGAGAGGTCCCAAAACAAGGAATAAGGAGTTATATCACCCACCACTGGAGAAGGCCACTTTCAGTTATTTCGGCCCCAGTACCCAGACAGAGGAGAGAGGTCCCACAGCAAGGAATAGGGCGTTATATCACCCACAACTGGAGAAGGCCACTTTTAGTTATTTCTGCCCCAGCACCAAGACAAAGGAGAGAGGTTCCACAGCAAGGAATCATGCGTCATATCACCCACCACTGGAGAAGGCCACTTTCAGTTATTTCGGCCCCAGCACCCAGACAGATGAGAGAGGTCCCATAGCATGGAATAAGGCGTTATATCACCCACCACTGGAGAAGGCCACTGTTAGTTATTTCTGCCCCAGCACCCAGACAGAGGAGAGAGGTCCCACAGCAAGGAATCATGCGTCATATCACCCACCACTGGAGAAGGCCACTTTCAGTTATTTCGGCCCCAGCACCAAGACAGAGGAGAGAGGTCCCACAGCAAGGAATAAGGCGTTATATCACCCACCACTGGAGAAGGCCACTTTCAGTTATTTCGGCCCCAGCACCCAGACAGAGGAGAGAGGTTCCACAGCAAGGAATCATGCGTCATATCACCCACCACTGGAGAAGGCCACTTTCAGTTATTTCGGCCCCAGCACCCAGACAGATGAGAGAGGTCCCACAACAAGGAATGGGGCGTTATATCACCCACCACTGGAGAAGGCCACTTTCAGTTATTTCGGCCCCAGCACCCAGACAGAGGAGAGAGGTCCCACAGCAAGGAATCATGCGTCATATCACCCACCACTGGAGAAGGCCACTTTCAGTTATTTTGGCCCCAGCACCCAGACAGAGGAGAGAGGTTCCACAGCAAGGAATCATGCGTCATATCACCCACCACTGGAGAAGGCCACTTTCAGTTATTTTGGCCCCAGCACCCAGACAGAGGAGAGAGGTCCCACAGCAAGGAATCATGCGTCATATCACCCACCACTGGAGAAGGCCACTTTCAGTTATTTCGGCCACAGCACCCAGACAGAGGCGAGAGGTCCCATAGCAAGGAATAAGGAGTCATATGACCCACCAGTGGAGAAGGCCACTTTCAGTTATTTAGGCCCAGCACCCAGACAGAGGAGAGAGGTCCCACAGCAAGGAATCATGCGTCATTTCACCCACCACTGGAGAAGGCCACTTTCAGTTATTTTTGACCCCAGCACCCAGACAGAGGAGAGAGGTCCCACAGCAAGGAATAAGGCGTTATATCACCCAGCACTGGAGAAGGACACTTTCAGTTATTTCGGCCCCAGCACCCAGATAGAGGAGAGAGGTCCCACAGCCAGGAATCATGCGTCATATCGCCCACCACTGGAGAAGGCCACTTTCAGTTATTTCGGCCCCAGCACCCAGACAGAGGAGAGAGGTTCCACAGCCAGGAATCATGCGTCATATCACCCACCACTGGGGAAGGGCTAGGTGGATTCCCTTGGGAAACCCTGCCAGCAGAGTCTTCAAACAGCATAAGAGACTGCTGCATAACTTGAGGCTCAGACAGTTTCCCTGATATGCATGGGGGTGATGTGACAGACTGATGGGCTTGGTTTTCAGGTGCCACCTGTGCGCCTTCTGCAGAAGACTGGGTGGGAGATAATGTTGTGAACGTGCTGGATCCACTGTCGGCCACCCAATTGACTAGCGCCTGTACCTGCTGTGGGGAGTCGCTCTGGTAGACAGCGGTGCGGGTGCAGTTTAGAGGCAAAACAAGGAGTCCAGATTGTGCATCAAACAGTGTTTTATTCACACTTGCACACCAGAAATGAAAACAGTCTCTTGGTGACAGTTCACACACAACAGAAATCATGTGGCAAAACCAAAAACAGGCCAACACAAGGTCCAGTCACCTTGGGTGGTTTAAGTGTGGGTTCACACCTAGCAGTCGGTTCAGCCGCAGGCGATTCCTCCTTCAGGTTGCAGGGAAACACCACCTTGCTGAGCTCCGTCCTCCAGCAAAGAGAACTCCTCAGCCCTGTTAGCAGGCTCCAGGATAATCACCTCAGACACAGCTGATGGCTGTGTTTTATACCCAGCCCAAAACTCGGACTGGACCGTGGGGAGCAGCCACCCACCCTACTCTTTAGCTGCTCCCAGTAAGAGCCGGCCCGGATCGGCTTTGCAGCCATGCTATTTAAAAGAGTCAAACAGCACTAGCTGCTGCAGACAAAAACCCGGCTCTCACCTCACCGAGGCCAGCAACCTCGGTGACACGTACCTGCCATCGCATATGACACCTTGCACCTTACCACACTGCTCAGGCCTTACCATCCTTAGAACGGCATTGGGCCCCACCACATATTGCTGTAAATTCTGGCGGGTACTGGAACCTGAGGTAGTTGGTTCACTAGGATGTGTGGCTGTGGCAGATTGGCCACGTCCTCTCCCAGCACCAGAGGGTCCACTAACACCACCACGACCGCGTCCGCGTCCCTTACTAGATGTTTTCCTCATTGTTACCGTTCACTAAGCACCACAATAAGAAAAAAAATATTTGGCCCAATGTATTGATTTCAAATTCAGGCCTTTTTTTACAGGCACCTAACACTATCTGCTTATTTAGTTATGTACAGTATTACACTAATCCAGGCACATCAGTAACCACTGATTTAAGGGAATATCTATTTAGATAGTATTGCTATTTTGGCTAGTATTTAGGCCCTGGATGAAAGGTATCCTTTTGGGGACAAATTTAAACTTGGAGATGCACAGTAGCGTGAGAAAAAATATGTAGGATTATGCCTACAGCAATTGTATTTGAACACTTTGTGTAATATACCCTATAACGGACAGAAATATAATGGGAGATGCACGGTAGCGTGTGAAGATAATGAGGATGACCCTCTCAGCACATGTATATACACCTTGAGTGCAATATACCCTTTTACGGACAGATTAACACTTGACCTGCATCAGCTGGGACACCAGATTCAGGGTATTGCTATTTTGGCAATTGAATTTCACCCCACAACAAAATATATGTTTTGGCGGACACAATTATACTTTGCCAGCCACAGCTGAAACCACTGATTTATGGTATTGCTATTTTGGCAATTAAATTTCACCCCAGAACAAAATATACCCTTTTACGGACAGATTAACACTTGGCCTGCAACAGCTGGGACACAAGATTCAGGGTATTGCTATTTTGGCAATTGAATTTCACCCCAGAACAAAATATACCCTTTTACGGACAGATTAACACTTGGCCTGCAACAGCTGGGACACCAGATTCAGGGTATTGCTATTTTGGCAATTTAATTTAACCCCAGAACAAAATATATGTTTTGGCGGACTCTATTATACTTTGCCAGCCACAGCTGAAACAACTGATTTACGGTATTGCTATTTTGGCAATTGAATTTCACCCCAGAACAAAATATACCCTTTTACGGAAAGATTAACACTTGACCTGCAACAGCTGGGACACCAGATTCAGGGTATTGCTATTTTGGCAATTGAATTTCACCCGAGAACAAAATATACCCTTTTACGGACAGAGTAACACTTGGCCTGCAACAGCTGGGACACCAGATTCAGGGAATTGCTATTTTGGCAATTGAATTTCACCCCAGAACAAAATATACCCTTTTACGGACAGATTAACACTTGGCCTGCAACAGCTGGGACACCAGATTCAGGGTACTGCTATTTTAGCAATTGAATTTCACCCCAGAACAAAATATATGTTTTGGCGGACACTATTATACTTTGCCAGCCACAGCTGAAACCACTAATTTATGGTATTGCTATTTTGGCAATTGAATTTCACCCCAGAACAAAATATATGCTTTGGCGAACACTATTATACTTTGCCAGCCACAGCTGAAACCACTGATTTATGGTATTGCTATTTTGGCAATTGAATTTCACCCCAGAACAAAATATACCCTTTTACAGATAGATTAACACTTGGCCTGCAACAGCTGGGACACCAGATTTAGGGTATTGCTATTTTGGCAATTGAATTTCACCCCAGAACAAAATATATGTTTTGGCGGACACTATTGCACTTTGCCAGCCACAGCTGAAACCACTGATTTATGGTATTGCTATTTTGGCAATTGAATTTAACCCCAGAACAAAATATACCCTTTTACGGACAGAGTAACACTTGGCCTGCAACAGCTGGGACTCGAGATTTAGGGTATTGCTATTTTGGCAATTAAATTCCACCCCAGAACAAAATATACCCTTTTACGGACAGATTAACACTTAGCCTGAAACAGCTGGGACACCAGATTCAGGGTATTGCTATTTTGGCAATTGAATTTCACCCCAGAACAAAATATACCCTTTTACGGACAGATTAGCACTTGGCCTGCAACAGCTGGGACACCAGATTCAGGGTATTGCTATTTTGGCAATTGAATTTCACCCCAAAACAAAATATACCCTTTTACGGACAAATTAACACTTGGCCTGCAACAGCTGGGACACCAGATTCAGGGTATTGCTATTTTGGCAATTGAATTTCACCCCAAAACAAAATATACCCTTTTACGGACAGATTAACACTTGGCCTGCAACAGCTGGGACACCAGATTCAGGGTATTGCTATTTTGGCAATTGAATTTCAACCCAGAACTAAATATACCCTTTTACGGACAGATTAACACTTGGCCTGCAACAGCTGGGACACCAGATTTAGGGTATTGCTATTTTGCAATTGAATTTCACTCCAGAACAAAATACAGATGTAGCATGGTTAGCACTCCTTTTTTCTGAGATTTCTGAGCTTGGTTATCTAAACTAAGCAAACACCTTCAATTGCTTTTCAATGGCTTTATTCTCAAGACAATGAAATGAGTTAAGAAATTTGAGTTAACAGCGGGAGTGCTAACCCTGCTACATCTGTATATGTTTTGGCGGACACTATTATACTTTGCCAGCCACAGCTGAAACCACTGATTTATGGTATTGTTATTTTGGCAATTGAATTTCACCACAGAACAAATATACCCTTTTACGGACAGATTAACACTTGGCCTGCAACAGCTGGGACACCAGATTCAGGGTATTGCTATTTTGGCAATTGAATTTCACCCCAGAACAAAATATATGTTTTGGCAGACACTATTATACTTTGCCAGCCACAGCTGAAACCACTGATTTATGGTATTGTTATTTTGGCAATTGAATTTCACCACAGAACAAATATACCCTTTTACGGACAGATTAACACTTGGCCTGCAACAGCTGGGACACCAGATTCAGGGTATTGCTATTTTGGCAATTGAATTTCACCCCAGAACAAAATATATGTTTTGGCAGACACTATTATACTTTGCCAGCCACAGCTGAAACCACTGATTTATGGTATTGCTATTTTGGCAATTGAATTTCACCACAGAACAAAATATATGTTTTGGCGGACACTATTAAAGTTTTCGAGCCAGTGCTGGGACACCAGATTTAAGGGATTGCTATTTTGGCAAGTGAATTTCACCCCAGAACGAAATATATGTTTTGGCATACACTATTATAATTTGCCAGCCACAGCTGTGACACCAGATTTAGGGTATTGCTATTTTGGCAAGTGAATTTCACTCCAGAACAAAATATATTTTGGCGGACACTATTATAGTTTGCCAGCCACAGCTGTGACACCAGATTCATGGAATTGCTATTTTGGCAATTGAATTTTACCCCAGAACAAAATATATGTTTTGGCGGACACTATTATAGTTTACCAGCCACAGCTGTGACACCAGATTCATGGTATTGCTATTTTGGCAATTGAATTTCACCACAGAAAATAATCTATCCTTTGCCAGACAGCAGACAGTATTATACTTGGCTAGCCAAAGCTAGAACACCAGATTTAGCGGATTGGTATTTTGGCAATTGTATTTAACCCCTTAATAAAATATAGAAATTGCTATCCTGAGTTTCTAGGGGTGACAATTAGCACAGCCGATCCCCTGATGTAAGATATAGCAAAAAAAAAAAAACTAGTATTGATGGATTGATGGTTGCAGCTTGTTCTGGTGCACCACAAGTCACAAAATGGCCACCGATCACCCCAGTAAAAAGTGACATAAAAACGCTTTGTGCAGCCTAAAAACCAGTGAGCAAGTAACTAGCAGAAGTTGAATCATTCACAGCTGTAGATCTATTACTTCATTAGGTGCTTTTGCTGACTTTTCCCTGCCTAATCTCGCCCTCACAGCAGCTGCGTCCTCTCCCTACACTAATCATAGCAGTGTGACGTGCGGCGCTACGTGACTCCAGCTTAAATAGAGGCTGGGTCACATGCTGCACTTGGCCAATCACAGCCATGCCATTAGTAGGCATGGCTGTGATGGGCTCTTAGGGCAAGAAGTAAAACTCTAGCTGATTGGCTGCTGGGCAGCCCTTCAGAAAGCGGGAAGAAATCGCAGAACAACGAACCCGAACTTTTTTGCAAATGTTCGGGTCCGTGTCCCGAACACCCCAAAATTCGGTACAAACCCGAACTATTCTCGAACTGTTCGCTCAACACTAGTTATAAGTGAAAATTTTCTTGAAAATTTTAAAAAATAGTTTTAAAATTGTAAGCCTTCTAAAAAATCAAATGACATTTCCAATATGATGCCAACATAAAGTAGACATATGGTGAATGTAAATAACTATTTTATGAGGTATCACTATCTGTCTTAAAAACAGAGAGATTCGGATTTAGAAAATAGTTGATGTTTCCAAATTTTCTGTAAATTTGGGATTTTTAATAAACAATGGTAAAACAATATTGACTCACATTCACCACTAACATGAAGTACAATGTGCCACGAGAAAACATTCTCAGAATAGCTTGGATAAGTAAAAGCATTCCAAAGTTATTACCAAATAAAGTGACGCATGTCAGATTTACAAAATTAGAGCTCGTGAACATGAATGTGTGTGGGCCGCAAACAGCACTAGCTGTGTGCGCTCCATATAACGGATCAAGTGAATGAGTCCACGATCCACAAGATACGGAGTTGAGGTTCGTAGACGAGGAGCAGAGCAGAAGCCCATGGAAGCACTAAAGAGCGCTTCTGTGGGATTTTGGTCCTTGCCTTCGCACCGCAAAAAATAAAACATGTTCTATTCTTTTGTGGTGTGAACTGAATCTTACAGGTTGTACGTGTGGTAAAGAATAATGACAGTACCTTTTAAATAGCTTTGCTGGGTGCTTCAGCAACATTGATAAGAAGCAAAAAGGGGGGAGCGCGTGCAGAGATGAATGTGTGAGTCTGCAACAATAGGGTTGAGCGAACCCAAAGTGTATAGTTCACGTTCGTACCGAATTTTGAGGTGTTCGGGACACAGACCCGAACCCGAACATTTTCAAAAAAGTTCGGGTTCGGGTCCGTTGTTCGGTGATTTCTTCACGCCTTCTTAACCCTGGGTTCACACCTGAGCGTTTCTGAGACGCGCGTTTCACGCGCATTTTACGTGCGTTTTTGTGCGCGTTTTTGGCAATAGTAAACACGCGTTTTACGCGCGTTTGTGTGATTGACTGTAGTGTTGGCTTCTCTCCAAACTGTGCCTAGCACCTGGGGTTTGGCCTTTCCAGCATGTTGCAAATTCATAATCGCACGTTCGAAGGCGTGTCTTCAGTGTCAAAAACGCGCAAAATACAAGCGTTGCGCGTTCCCATTGAAGTCTATGGGCCAAAACGCACGACAAACGTCCCAAAAAAAGCTCGAGAACTTGTTTATGCGTCGGGCGTTTTTCAGCGCGTTCGAACACGCTGTAAAACGTGAAAATGTGAACCAGTCCCATAGGGAAGCATTGGTTTGCATCGGTTATGCGTTTTACAGCGCGTTCGAACGCGCTGTAAAATGCGCAAGTGTGAACTGAGGGTAAGGGCTGCAAAGCAGCTAATCAGCAAACATTTTACTTCTTGCCCTAAGAAGCCATCACAGCCATGCCTATTAATGGCATGGCTGTGATTGGATGAGTGCAGCATGTGACCCAGCCTCTTTATAAGCTGGAGTAACATAGTGCCGCAAATCAGTCTGCTGAATTGAGATTAAAGCAAGGTTGCTGCTGGTGCAATCAGAGACAGAGTAGGGCAGAAATCTGAAGAACCTGTGCAACTTTAACTTTTTTTTCTGGCTGTTCAAGTCCCGTATATTGCGTTTTGTATGTCTAAGGGGTGACATAGTCCATTTGTATAGCCTGGGATCTGTGGTGTCCCAGAGCACTTTTGTATACTATGCACTAAACCGTATATTCCATTTCAGCTAGTGCATCAGTGTATTTTAGTTAAAAAAAGTGGTCATCCTGATCCACCAAGCCTATTTTACACAGCCAAAATATATATTTGACATTTCTGCGGTGAAATTGAGAATCCGTGTAATTTTGGGGGAAAAACCATATTCCTTGTCCACAAAACAGTTCTGCATACACCTTCCAACGACATATTTTATATTTCTGCATGGAAATAGTACTTCTTTGTTTTTTATAGAAAAAAAGCGTTATTCAAGGTCCACCAAACAGTCTGAAATACACATTACAACCACCTATTTTACATTGCTGCTGTGAAATACAGCTTAAGTGTATTTTTTTACAAAAAAGTGGTAATCCTGATCCAAAGAGCATCTTGAAATACACCGCTTAAATTCCGATTTCACATTACAGCTGAGAAATAGTGCATTATTATTTTTTGTTTGAAAAAAACAATATTCTTGCTTCACAAAGCAGTTATACATACACGGTATAAATACCTACATTTAATTGACAGCAGTGAAAACCTGCATTTGTGAATTTTGGTGACAAATAGTGTTGAGCGAACAGTTCGAGCATCGTTCGGGTTCGTACCGAATTTTGGGGTGTCCGGGACACGGACCTGAACCCGGACATTTTAAAAAAAGTTCGGGTTCGGGTTTGTTGTTCGTCGATTACTTCCCGCTTTCTGAAGGGCTGCACAGCAGCCAATCAGCTAGCGTTTTACTTCTTGCCCTAAGAGCCCATCACAGCCATGCCTGTGATTGGCCAAGTGCAGCATGTGACCCAGCCTCTATTTAAGCTGGAGTCACGTAGCGCCGCACGTCACACTGCTCTGATTAGTGTAGGGAGAGGACGCAGCTTCTGTCAGGGCGAGATTAGGCAGGGTAAAGTCAGCAACAGCACCTAATGAAGTGATCGATCTACAGCTGTGAATGATTCAACTTCTGCTAGTTACTTGCTCACTGGTTTTTAGGCTGCACAGAGCGTTTTTCTGTCACTTTTTTCTGGGGTGATCGGCGGCCATTTTGTGAGAACAAGCTGCCACCAAGTCCATCAATCCATCAATACTAGTTTGTTTGTTTTTTTGCTATATCTTACATCAGGGGATTGGCTGTGCTTATTGTCACCCCTAGAAACTCAGGATAGCAATTTCTATATTTTATTAAGGGGTTAAATACAATTGCCCAAATACCAATCCCCGAAATCTGATGTGCTAGCTTTGGCTAGCCAAGTATAATACTGTCTGCTGTCTGGCAAAGGATAGATTATTTTCTGTGGTGAAATTCAATTGCCAAAATAGCAATACCCTGAATCTGGTGTACCAGCTGTTGCAGGCAAAGTTTCATAGTGTCCGCCAAAACACATATTTTGTTCTGGGGTGAAATTAATTTGCCAAAATAGCAATACCCTGAATCTGGTGTCCCAGCTATTGCAGGCCAGGTTTCATAGTGTCCGCCAAAACATATATTTTGTTCTGGGGTGAAATTAATTTGCCAAAATAGCAATACCCTGAATCTGGTGTCCCAGCTGTTGCAGGCAAAGTTTCATATTGTCCGCAAAAACATATATATTGTTCTGGGGTGTAATTCACTTGCCA
Organism: Bufotes viridis; assembly: GCA_033119425.1. Taxonomy (NCBI): domain Eukaryota; kingdom Metazoa; phylum Chordata; class Amphibia; order Anura; family Bufonidae; genus Bufotes; species Bufotes viridis. Next base: position 16,196 of record JAKVIS010002057.1, read on the forward strand.
AAATAGCAATACCCTGAATCTGGTGTCCCAGCTGTTGCAGGCCAGGTTTCATAGTGTCCGCCAAAACATATATTTTGTTCTGGGGTGAAATTAATTTGCCAAAATAGCAATACCCTGAATCTGGTGTCCCAGCTGTTGCAGGCCAAGTTTCATAGTGTCCGCCAAAACATATATTTTGTTCTGTGGTGAAATTAATTTGGCAAAATAGCAATACCCTGAATCTGGTGTCCCAGCTGTTGCAGGCAAAGTTTCATAGTGTACGCAAAAACATATATTTTGTTCTGGGGTGTAATTCACTGGCCAAAATAGCAATACCCTGAATCTGGTGTCCCAGCTGTTGCAGGCAAAGTTTCATAGTGTCCGCCAAAACATATATTTTGTTCTGGGGTGAAATTAATTTGCCAAAATAGCAATACCCTGAATCTGGTGTCCCAGCTGTTGCAGGCAAAGTTTCATAGTGTCCGCCAAAATATATATTTTGTTCTGGGGTGAAATTAATTTGCCAAAATAGCAATACCCTGAATCTGGTGTCCCAGCTGTTGCAGGCCAGGTTTCATAGTGTCCGCCAAAACATATATTTTGTTCTGGGGTGAAATTAATTTGCCAAAAAAGCAATACCCTGATTCTGGTGTCCCAGCTGTTACAGGCCAAGTTTCATAGTGTCCGCCAAAACATATATTTTGTTCTGGGGTGAAATTAATTTGCCAAAATAGCAATACCCTGAATCTGGTGTCCCAGCTGTTGCAGCCAAAGTTTCATAGTGTCCGCCAAAACATATATTTTGTTCTGGGGTGAAATTCAATTGCCAAAATAGCAATACCCTGAATCTGGTGTCCCAGCTGTTGCAGGCCAAGATTCCTAGTGTCTGCCAAAACATATATTTTGTTGTGGGGTGAAATTCAATTGCCAAAATAGCAATACCCTGAATCTGGTGTCCCAGCTGTGTCAGGCCAAGTTTCATAGTGTCCGCCAAAACATATATTTTGTTCTGGGGTTAAATTAATTTGCCAAAATAGCAATACTCTGAAGCTGGTGTCCCAGCTGTTGCAGGCCAGGTTTCATAGTGTCCGCCAAAACATATATTTTGTTCTGGAGTGAAATTAATTTGCCAAAATAGCAATACCCTGAATCTGGTGTCCCAGCTGTTGCAGGCCAAGTTTCATAGTGTCCGCCAAAACATATATTTTGTTCTGTGGTGAAATTAATTTGGCAAAATAGCAATACCCTGAATCTGGTGTCCCAGCTGTTGCAGGCCAAGTTTCATAGTGCCCGCCAAAACATATATTTTGTTCTGGGGTGAAATTCAATTGCCAAAATAGCAATACCCTGAATCTGGTGTCCCAGCTGTTGCAGCCAATGTTTCATAGTATCCGCAAAAACATATATTTTGTTCTGGTGTGAAATTAATTTGCCAAAATAGCAATACCCTAAATCTGGTGTCCCAGCTGTTGCAGGCAAAGTTTCATAGTGTCCCCAAAAACATATATTTTGTTCTGGGGTGTAATTCACTTGCCTAAATAGCAATACCCTGAATCTGGTGTCCCAGCTGTTGCAGGCAAAGTTTCATAGTGTCCGCAAAAACATATATTTTGTTCTGTGGTGTAATTCACTTGCCAAAATAGCAATACCCTGAGTCTGGTGTCCCAGCTGTTGCAGGTAAAGTTTCATAGTGTCCGCCAAAACATATATTTTGTTCTGGGGTGAAATTAATTTGCCAAAATAGCAATACCCTGAATCTGGTGTCTTAGCTATTGCAGCCAAAGTTTCATAGTGTCCGTCAAAACATATATTTTGTTCTGGGGTGAAATTAATTTGCCAGAATAGCAATACCCTGAATCTGGTGTCCTAGCTGTTGCAGGCCAAGTGTAAATCTGTCCATAAAAGGATACCTTTCATCCAGGGCCTAAATACTAGCCCTAAAAGAGATATTCCCATAAATCAGTGGTTACTGCTGTGCCTGGATTAGTGTAATATGCTACATAAACAAATAGGCAGATAGTGTTAGGTGCCTGTAAAAAAGGTCTGAATTTGAAATCAATACATTGGGCCACATATTTTTTCCTTATTGTGGTGCTTGGTGAATGGTAACAAAGAGGAAAACATCTAGTATGGGACGCGGTCGTGGTGGTGTTAGTGTACCCTCTGGTGCTAGGAGAGGGCGTGGCCATTCTGCCACAGCCACACGTCCTAGTGAACCAACTACCTCAGGTTCCAGTACCCGCCTGAATTTACAGCGATATTTGGTGGGGCCCAATGCCGTTCTAAGGATGGTAAGGCCTGAGCAGGTACAGGCACTAGTCAATTGGGTGGCCGACAGTGGATCCAGCACGTTCACAACATTATCTCCCACGCAGTCTTCTGCAGAAAGCACACACGTGGCACCTGAAAACCAAGCCCATCAGTCTATCACATCACCCCCATGCATATCAGGGAAACTGTCTGAGCCTCAAGTTATGCAGCAGTCTCTTATGCTGTTTGAAGACTCTGCTGGCAGGGTTTCCCAAGGGAATCCTCCTAGCCCTTCCCCAGTGGTGGAAGACATAGAATGCACTGATGCACAACCACTGATGTTTCCTGATGATGAGGACATGGGAATATCACCTCATCGGAGTCCGCACGTCTCTGATTATGACGAAACACAGGTGCCAACTGCTGCGTCTTTCTGCAGTGTGCAGACTGAACAGGAGGTCAGGGAGGAAGACTGTGTGGAAGACGATGCAGGGGACGTTGAGGTCCTAGACCCCACATGGAATGAAGGTCGTGCCACTGACTTTCATAGTTCAGAGGAAGAGGCAGTGGTGAGACCGAGCCAACAGCGTAGCAAAAGAGGGAGCAGGGGGCAAAAGCAGAACAGCCGCCGCCAAGAGAGTTCACCTGCTACTGGCCACCGCCACCAGGGACCGAGCACCCCAAAGGCAGCTTCAAGGAGTTCCCTGGCATGGCACTTCTTTAAACAATGTGCTGATGACAAGACCTGAGTGGTTTGCACGCTGTGCCATCAGAGCTTGAAGCTAGGCATTAACGTTCTGAACCTTAGCACAACCTGAATGACCAGGCATCTACATGCAAAGCATGAACTGCAGTGGATTAAACACCTTATAAGAAAGAAACTCACTCTGGCTCCCCCTGCTCCCTCTTCTGCTGCTGCCTCGGCCTCTTCCTCCACCTTGGGAGGAATGTTGGCACCTACCGCCCACCAAACAGAGGATGTGCCACCGACACCACCACCTGGGTCACCAAGCATCTCCACCATGTCACACGGCAGCATTCAGCTCTTCATATCACAAACCTTGAGAGAAAGCGTAAATTCCCACCTAGCCACCCTCAAGCCCTGGGCCTGAATGCCAGCATTTCTAAACTACTGGCCTTTGAAATGCTGTCATTCAGGCTGGTGGACACAGACAGCTTCAAACAGCTGATGTCCATGGCTGTCCCACAATATGTTATTCCCAGCCGCCACTACTTCTCCAAGACAGCAGTGCCTTCCCAGCACAACCGATAAAATCAAGTGTGCACTGCTCAACGCCATCTGTGGCAAGGTCCACCTAACCACAGATACGTGGACCAGTAAGCACGGCCAGGGCTTTATCTCCTAACTGCAAACTGGGTAAATGTAGTGGCGGCTGTGCCCAGGCGGAGAGTTCCTTGGCACACGTCCTTCCGCCACCAAGGATCGCAGGGCATCATTCTTTGCCTCCTGTAGCCTCCTCCTCCTACTCGGCTTCCTCCTCCTCTGCTTCCACCAGCTCATCCAGTCAGCCACACACCTTCACCACCAACTTCAGCACAGCCCGGGGTAAACGTCAGCAGGCCATTCTGAAACTCATATGTTTGGGGACAGGCCCCACACCGCGCAGGAGTTGTGGCGGGGTATTGAACAACAGACCGACCAGTAGTTTCTGCCGGTGGGCCTCAAGCCCGGCCTGGTGGTGTGCGATAATGCGCGAAATCTCGTCGCAGCTCTGGGACTAGCTCGGTTTGGCGCACATCCTTGCCTGGCGCATGTGCTGAATTTGGTGGTGCAGAAGTTCATTCACAACTACCCCGACATGTCAGAGCTGCTGCATAAAGTGAGGGCCGTCTGTGCGCGCTTCCGGCGTTCACATCCTGCCGCTGCTCGCCTGTCTGCGCTACAGCGGAACTCGGCCTTCCCGCTCACCGCCTCATATGCGACGTGCCCACCAGGTGGAACTCCACCTTGCACATGCTGGAGAGACTGTGCGAGCAGCAGCAGGCCATAGTGGAGTTTCAGCTGCAGCACGCAGGCGTCAGTCGCACTGCGGAACAGCACCACTTCACCACCAATGATTGGGCCTCCATGCGAGACCTGTGTGCCCTGTTGTGCTGTTTCAAGTACTCCACCAACATGGCCAGTGGCGATGACACCGTTATCAGCGTTACAATACCACTTCTATGTCTCCTTGAGAAAACGCTTAGGGCGATGATGGAAGAGGAGGTGGCCCAGGAGGAGAAGGAGGAGGAGGATGAGGGGTCATTTTTAGCACTTTCAGGCCAGTCTGTTAGAAGTGGCTCAGAGGGAGTTTTTTTGCAACAGCAGAGGCCAGGTACAAATGTGGCCAGCCAGGGCCCACTACTGGAGGACGAGGAGGATGAGGAGGAGGTGGAGGAGGATGAGGATGAAGCAGCTTCACAGCGTGGTGGCACCCGACACTGCTCAGGCCCATCACTGGTGCGTGGCTGGGGGATACGGAGGATGATGACGATACGCCTCCCACAGAGGAGCTGTTGCAGGCAAAGTTTCATAGTGTCCCCAAAAACATATATTTTGTTCTGGGGTGTAATTCACTTGCCTAAATAGCAATACCCTGAATCTGGTGTCCCAGCTGTTGCAGGCAAAGTTTCATAGTGTCCGCAAAAACATATATTTTGTTCTGTGGTGTAATTCACTTGCCAAAATAGCAATACCCTGAGTCTGGTGTCCCAGCTGTTGCAGGTAAAGTTTCATAGTGTCCGCCAAAACATATATTTTGTTCTGGGGTGAAATTAATTTGCCAAAATAGCAATACCCTGAATCTGGTGTCTTAGCTATTGCAGCCAAAGTTTCATAGTGTCCGTCAAAACATATATTTTGTTCTGGGGTGAAATTAATTTGCCAGAATAGCAATACCCTGAATCTGGTGTCCTAGCTGTTGCAGGCCAAGTGTAAATCTGTCCATAAAAGGATACCTTTCATCCAGGGCCTAAATACTAGCCCTAAAAGAGATATTCCCATAAATCAGTGGTTACTGCTGTGCCTGGATTAGTGTAATATGCTACATAAACAAATAGGCAGATAGTGTTAGGTGCCTGTAAAAAAAGGTCTGAATTTGAAATCAATACATTGGGCCACATATTTTTTTCCTTATTGTGGTGCTTGGTGAATGGTAACAAAGAGGAAAACATCTAGTATGGGACGCGGTCGTGGTGGTGTTAGTGTACCCTCTGGTGCTAGGAGAGGGCGTGGCCATTCTGCCACAGCCACACGTCCTAGTGAACCAACTACCTCAGGTTCCAGTACCCGCCCGAATTTACAGCGATATTTGGTGGGGCCCAATGCCGTTCTAAGGATGGTAAGGCCTGAGCAGGTACAGGCACTAGTCAATTGGGTGGCCGACAGTGGATCCAGCACGTTCACAACATTATCTCCCACGCAGTCTTCTGCAGAAAGCACACACGTGGCACCTGAAAACCAAGCCCATCAGTCTATCACATCACCCCCATGCATATCAGGGAAACTGTCTGAGCCTCAAGTTATGCAGCAGTCTCTTATGCTGTTTGAAGACTCTGCTGGCAGGGTTTCCCAAGGGAATCCTCCTAGCCCTTCCCCAGTGGTGGAAGACATAGAATGCACTGATGCACAACCACTGATGTTTCCTGATGATGAGGACATGGGAATATCACCTCATCGGAGTCCGCACGTCTCTGATTATGACGAAACACAGGTGCCAACTGCTGCGTCTTTCTGCAGTGTGCAGACTGAACAGGAGGTCAGGGAGGAAGACTGTGTGGAAGACGATGCAGGGGACGTTGAGGTCCTAGACCCCACATGGAATGAAGGTCGTGCCACTGACTTTCATAGTTCAGAGGAAGAGGCAGTGGTGAGACCGAGCCAACAGCGTAGCAAAAGAGGGAGCAGGGGGCAAAAGCAGAACAGCCGCCGCCAAGAGAGTTCACCTGCTACTGGCCACCGCCACCAGGGACCGAGCACCCCAAAGGCAGCTTCAAGGAGTTCCCTGGCATGGCACTTCTTTAAACAATGTGCTGATGACAAGACCTGAGTGGTTTGCACGCTGTGCCATCAGAGCTTGAAGCTAGGCATTAACGTTCTGAACCTTAGCACAACCTGAATGACCAGGCATCTACATGCAAAGCATGAACTGCAGTGGATTAAACACCTTATAAGAAAGAAACTCACTCTGGCTCCCCCTGCTCCCTCTTCTGCTGCTGCCTCGGCCTCTTCCTCCACCTTGGGAGGAATGTTGGCACCTACCGCCCACCAAACAGAGGATGTGCCACCGACACCACCACCTGGGTCACCAAGCATCTCCACCATGTCACACGGCAGCATTCAGCTCTTCATATCACAAACCTTGGAGAGAAAGCGTAAATTCCCACCTAGCCACCCTCAAGCCCTGGGCCTGAATGCCAGCATTTCTAAACTACTGGCCTTTGAAATGCTGTCATTCAGGCTGGTGGACACAGACAGCTTCAAACAGCTGATGTCCATGGCTGTCCCACAATATGTTATTCCCAGCCGCCACTACTTCTCCAAGACAGCAGTGCCTTCCCAGCACAACCGATAAAATCAAGTGTGCACTGCTCAACGCCATCTGTGGCAAGGTCCACCTAACCACAGATACGTGGACCAGTAAGCACGGCCAGGGCTTTATCTCCCTAACTGCAAACTGGGTAAATGTAGTGGCGGCTGTGCCCCAGGCGGAGAGTTCCTTGGCACACGTCCTTCCGCCGCCAAGGATCGCAGGGCATCATTCTTTGCCTCCTGTAGCCTCCTCCTCCTACTCGGCTTCCTCCTCCTCTGCTTCCACCAGCTCATCCAGTCAGCCACACACCTTCACCACCAACTTCAGCACAGCCCGGGGTAAACGTCAGCAGGCCATTCTGAAACTCATATGTTTGGGGACAGGCCCCACACCGCGCAGGAGTTGTGGCGGGGTATTGAACAACAGACCGACCAGTAGTTTCTGCCGGTGGGCCTCAAGCCCGGCCTGGTGGTGTGCGATAATGCGCGAAATCTCGTCGCAGCTCTGGGACTAGCCGGTTTGGCGCACATCCTTGCCTGGCGCATGTGCTGAATTTGGTGGTGCAGAAGTTCATTCACAACTACCCCGACATGTCAGAGCTGCTGCATAAAGTGAGGGCCGTCTGTGCGCGCTCCGGCGTTCACATCCTGCCGCTGCTCGCCTGTCTGCGCTACAGCGGAACTTCGGCCTTCCCGCTCACCGCCTCATATGCGACGTGCCCACCAGGTGGAACTCCACCTTGCACATGCTGGAGAGACTGTGCGAGCAGCAGCAGGCCATAGTGGAGTTTCAGCTGCAGCACGCAGGCGTCAGTCGCACTGCGGAACAGCACCACTTCACCACCAATGATTGGGCCTCCATGCGAGACCTGTGTGCCCTGTTGTGCTGTTTCAAGTACTCCACCAACATGGCCAGTGGCGATGACACCGTTATCAGCGTTACAATACCACTTCTATGTCTCCTTGAGAAAACGCTTAGGGCGATGATGGAAGAGGAGGTGGCCCAGGAGGAGAAGGAGGAGGAGGATGAGGGGTCATTTTTAGCACTTTCAGGCCAGTCTGTTAGAAGTGGCTCAGAGGGAGTTTTTTTGCAACAGCAGAGGCCAGGTACAAATGTGGCCAGCCAGGGCCCACTACTGGAGGACGAGGAGGATGAGGAGGAGGTGGAGGAGGATGAGGATGAAGCAGCTTCACAGCGTGGTGGCACCCGACACTGCTCAGGCCCATCACTGGTGCGTGGCTGGGGGGATACGGAGGATGATGACGATACGCCTCCCACAGAGGACAGCTTGTCCTTACCTCTGGGGAGCCTGGCACACATGAGCGACTACATGCTGCAGTGCCTGCGCAACGACAGCAGAGTTGCCCACATTTTAACGTGTGCGGATTACTGGGTTGCCACCCTGCTGGATCCCCGGTACAAAGACAATGTGCCCACCTTACTTGCTGCACTGGAGCGTCATAGGAAGATGCGCGAGTATAAGCGCACGCTGGTAGAGGCGCTCCTGAGAGCATTCCCAAATGTCACAGGGGAACAGGTGGAAGCCCAAGGTGAAGGCAGAGAAGGAGCAAGAGGTCGGAAACGCAGCTGTGTCACGGCCAGCTCCTCTGAGGGCAGGGTTAGCATGGCAGAAATGTGGAAAAGTTTTGTCTCCATGCCACAGCTAACTGCACCACCACCTGATACGGAACGTGTTAGCAGGAGGCAGCATTTCACTAACATGGTTGAACAGTACGTCTACACACCCCTCCACGTACTGACTGATGGTTCGGCACCATTCAACTTCTGGGTCTCCAAATTGTCCACGTGGCCAGAGTTAGCATTTTATGCCTTGGAGGTGCTGGCCTGCCCGGCGGCCAGCGTTTTGTCTGAACGTGTATTCAGCACGGCAGGGGGCGTCATTACTGACAGACGCAGCCGCCTGTCCACAGCCAACGTGGACAAGCTGACGTTGGATCCCACAGGACCTGTCCCTCACTTGTGCAGAATAGACATTTATAACTGCCTCCCCCTCAACCATGTATTCTTGTACTCCAGGGCACTTCTTTATTGAATCCTCATTTTTTTTACTTTACCATGATCTTGCGGTGCAACCCAAAGTTGAATGACCTTCTCGTCTGTCTGGGTGCTGGGGCCGAAATAACTGAAAGTGGCCTTCTCCAGTGGTGGGTGATATGACGCAGGATTCCTTGCTGTGGGACCTCTCTCCTCTGTCTGGGTGCTGGGCCGAAATAACTGAAAGTGGCCTTCTCCAGTGGTGGGTGATATGACGCATGATTCCTTGCAGTAGGACCTGTATCCTCGGTCTGGATGCAGAGCCAAAATAACTGAAAGTGGCTTTCTCCGGTGGTGGGTGATATGACGCATGATTCCTTGCTGTGGGACCTCTCTCCTCTGTCTGGGTGGTGGGGCATAAATAACTGAAAGTGGTCGTCTCCGGTGGTGGGTGATATGACACATGATTCCTTGCTGTGGAACCTCTCTCCTCTGTCTGGGTGCTGGGGCCGAAATAACTGAAAGTGGCCTTCTCCGGTGGTGGGTGATATAACGCATGATTCCTTGCTGTGGGACCTCTCTCCTCTGTCTGGGTGCTGGGGCCGAAATAACTGAAAGTGGCCTTTTCCGGTGGTGGGTGATATGACGCATGATTCCTTGCTGTGGGACCTCTCTCCTCTGTCTGGGTGCAGGGGCCGAAATAACTGACAGTGTCCTTCTCCAGTGGTGGGTGATATGACGCATGATTCCTTGCTGTGGGACCTCTCTCCTCTGTCTGGGTGCTGGGGCCGAAATAACTGAAAGTGGCCTTCTCCAGTGGTGGGTTATATGACGCATGATTCCTTGCTGTGGGACCTGTATCCTCGGTCTGGGTGCTGGGCCGAAATAACTGAAAGTGGCCCTCTCCAGTGGTGGGTGAAATGACGCATGATTCCTTGCTGTGGGACCGCTCTCCTCTGTCTGGGTGCTGGGTCCGAAATAACTGAAAGTGGCCTTCTCCAGTGGTGGGTGATATGACGCATGATTCCTTGCTGTGGGACCTCTCTCCTCTGTCTGGGTGCTGGGCCGAAATAACTGAAAGTGGCCTTCTCCAGTGGTGGGTGATATGACGCATGATTCCTTGCTGTGGGACCTCTCTCCTCTGTCTGGGTGCTGGGGCCA
>JAKVIS010002058.1:0-26108 GCA_033119425.1 Bufotes viridis
AGCATAGATCTTCATTTTCAATTTGAGTCAAATTGTACTTACTTAGGTTTAAAATCCTCTAGTCGCTCAAGATCAGAGGAGGCCATCTGCAAAAGATCTCAATGCAGTCGTAATTGGAGTGGGGTGTGGCGTTGTACTTTCTTTTTGACCTGCAGATTAGTGTCCGTTGATACCATATAATAGAGTTTTGTCCTCCTGATGAACCCTTGCTTGATTACAAGGGAGAAACGCGGTGAGGCTTTTCTAGTACTTTATCTGAGGTTTTGAGTACTTTATTCTGTAATATATATAGGCTTATTGAGTCTTGGGCTGTCATCATATATGCCGAACGGCACCCTAGGTGGTATATCACCACAGGGGTGATTTTATATGTAATAGTCCAGGTGTTTCAATGTTACAGTAGGAACCGTATGAGGCTGATGTATCTCAGTCCAACCTAAACACTGTTGACATAATATGTGAATTAGCACTGGGTTCTGCTAACTCTGGTACTTGTCACCTGCGTCCTGTATGCAGCCTGAGTGGTCCTGGTAAGGACTATCAGGGATATTTAGACGAGGTACGAGGACAGGAGTCCCCACCATCAGGGAGATCCCTGGGCTGAGGTTTAGCTGAGGGTTAAACCAGGACAGATATCTATGTCCCTCATACAGCATTATATCCACGTATCATCTACTATATGAGTACAACACCTGTATATAGGTCATATCGGACGCGAGGTGCCAAGGATCAGTGGAGTGCAGAGAGTGTTCTCCTGATATTGCAAAAATAGGGGTATCGGCCCTATATTTTATAAATATTATTAAAGGTTATGTTTTAAGGGGATTGATTTTCGCTGGAATTGATATTTTGATTATCCCCCATATGTTTGTATAAGTACAGGTTGGAATTGGCTTTGCTTTTGTTGATATGGCCAGCTTTCTGTCGGGTAAAATATTCACGGAGGCTTGGATTAATGAAGCAAAAGACATTTTCTCAGACAGGATATTCCTGGACTAGGTATATAATCATCTTGTAAACAAGCATTTCAAGATCTATACATTAAGTATAAAGAAAATATTAAATCCTGGTGGGAGATTAAGTCATTCGAGAGCTATCTTGAACACAAAATTGTTCCCAAGGGATTACGCCTGCAGGTTAGACCGGCTGAACGTATCTCCTCCCCATCTTTACAAACTAGATGGGAAGAAGAACTTACACGTAGTTCGCTCAACCTAATGAGTATCCTATTGGAAGAGGAAAGGAAATTATTTGAGAAGACATCTGTTAGTCTACAGGAACAGATAGAGGTTACCCTCAAGTTCCGTGTTGATTCTGATTTCAACAGACGTGAAATCTTGTTACAAACTTCTGTGGAGAAACTACAGAACTTTATAACAGAAAGAAAATATAGACAATTTGTATGCGATCTGTCAGAGTTTAAAGCAAATCGTGCCTATAGTCAGCACCAGGTGAACATGATAGGATCTGTTTCTGAGGTTTCTTCGTCAGAGTTTGAATCATCAGACATAGAACTGGGATCTTCGAACCCTCAGGGGTTTCGGGAATAGAGAGAGCAGTAGATCATCCCGGCGGGAGTAAAGGATGGTATCGTGAAGAGGGGAAGAAGGGGATATGGACAATATGGCCAGGGCTACCAGGCATGCCTCATACTCATCAGTACCCTCCTCCAACGATGCATCTTCCAGTCAACAGAATGCTGTCCCCTCTTCCCCTCCCCCTCTGTTTTAGAGAGAAGTCAGGCCTGTACCATCTGGAGGGACAGGGGTCTAGTAGAAAAGATGTAAAGGATGACCTCCAGATCATTAATTTATCTTCGCGGTAACTCAGTCAGGTTGAGACAAACGTGTTGAAGAGAGGCCTATAATTTGTACCTACCACAAGTTTCTGTCTGTTCATGTGGATAAAGGATTTGAATCTATTCAGCCAACTACTTAAATGGCACAAGTTCTTTAAACATACAAACAGACAGACCTGTGAGAGATTGGGCCTAAGTGAGGCCGACTTTGCTGATTTGCAAAATTTGGTGGAATTGAGTGAGGAGGGCCAACGAGGACCTGGCCAGGGTCCGTACACCAATCTGAGATCAGAAAGTACGAAACGCCACCCCACTCAATTACGACTGCATTGAGATCTTTTTGCAGATGGCCTCCTCTGATCTTGAACGACTAGAGGATTTTAAACCTAGTAAGTACAATTTGACTCAAATTGAAATTAAGGCTCTATGCTCCCTTGAACAGGATACTAATGTGATTATAAAACCTTCTGATAAAGGAGGAAACCTGGTCTTAATGGATCATGAGTTATATCAACTTATGTGTTTGGATCTGTTGAAAGACAAAGGTGGATATAGGGTACTGTTGTTCTAATCCAACTGCCCAGTTCACTGATGAACTTAAGACTATCTTAGAGAGGGACTTGTGGACAGAGTGATCTCCCCTGTTGAGTATGATTATGTGCTTCCTAAGCATCCCTGTGTGGCAACCTTCTATGGCCTTCCGAAGGTGCATAAAGGCACAACCCCACTGAAGGGCCACCCTATTGTTTTTGGGGGTTGGGTCTCTTACACAGAACTGTGGTGTGTATATTAACCGGGTGCTGAGGGTTTGTTGTGGCCCTACCGGCCTCATACGAGGGACACGATGGACTTCCTCAACAAAATAGACTCTATTACAGTAGACCCGGATTGCCATCTGGCCAGTGTGGACGTTGAGTCCCTGTATAGTCTCTATTGCCCATGTGAAAGGCCTGCTGGTGGCAATTGACCATTATTTGAAAACTAGGTTGACTCAATTCAGGACACACAACCAATTCATTCTCTCTCTACTTGAATTCACTCTGACCCACAACTTTTTTCTCTTTAACCACTTCAGCCCCCTAGCTTAAACACCCTTAATGACCAGGCCACTTTTTACAATTCTGCACTACACTACTTTCACCGTTTATTGCTCCGTCATATAACTTACCACCCAAATGAATTTTACCTCCTTTTCTTCTTACTAATAGAGCTTTCATTTGGTGGTATTTCTTTTATTGATGACATTTTTAACTTTTTGCTATTAATCAAAAATGAGCGGCATTTTTGCAAAAAATGACATTTTTCACTTTCTGTTGTAATTTTTTTTTTTAAACTACATTTCTATATAAATTTTGTATTGTTCTACATGTCTTTGATAAAAAAATCCAATAACTATATATTTATTGGTTTGGGTAAAAGTTATAGCGTTTACTAAACTATGGTGCGAAAAAGTGAATTTCCGCATTTTGAAGCAGCTCTGACTTTCTGAGCACCTGTCATGTTTCTTCAGGTGCTAGAATGCCAGGATAGTATAAATACCCCCAAATGACACCATTTTAGAAAGAAGACACTCCAAAGTATTCGCGGAGGGGCATGGTGAGTTCAGTTTTTCACAAGTTAGCGGAAAATGACACCTTCTGGGGAAAAAAATAATAATAAAGTTTCCATTTCTGCTAACTTCTGGAAAAAGAAAATCTCCCACCCACGGACTCACTATTCCCCTCAGTGAATACCTTGGGGTGTCTACTTTCGAAATGGGTCATTTGTGGGGTATTTATACTGCCCTGGCATTTGAGGAGTCTCTAAAGCGTGAGAAGAAGTCTGGAATCTAAATGCGTAAAAATGTCCTGTAAAATCCTAAAGGTACTCATTGGAATTGGGGCCCCTTTGCGCATCTTGGCTGCAAAAAGTGTCACACATGTGGTATCGCCGTACTCAGGAGTAGAGATGAGCGAACATTTATTAAAAAAGTCCGTTGTTCGGCGTTCGGGTGGTGGCAAGTCGCGCATCCCGTTATGGATTCCACTATAGCGCATATGGAATCCATAAGGGGCGGCTGCCACCTACCCGAACTGTTGCACAGCTGAAGGACCTGGGGTGGCGTCACTGTCATGTGATCAGTGCAGGGGCGTGGCTCAGCACGGGATCAAAAATTTTTGGCACAAGTTAAGCGAAATTGATATTTTTTTTATTATTTTTTACAAAGTCTCATATTCCACGGAATACCTTGGGGTGTCTTCTTTCTAAAATGGGGTTACATGTTTGGTGTTTGTACTGCCCTGGCATTTGAGGGTCTCCGCAATCATTGCACGTATGACCAGCATTAGGAGTTTCTGCTATTCTCCTTTTATTGAGCATACGGGTAATGAGATTTTTTTCCGTTCAGCCTCTGGGCTGAAAAAGAAAAAATGAACGGCACAGATTTCTTCATTTGCATCGATCAATGTGGATGAAAAATCTCTGCCAAAATCAGTGACTGGTGGGCTGGGCGCTAACTACCTAACAAGTAGCTAACTAACTGGCGGTGATAAGGGACCCTTATGCCCCATTCACACGTCCGCTAATTCTGTTTGCGGAACAGAAGTGCGGACCCATTCATTTCTATGGGGACAGACTTTGTCCCGCTCAAATCTGGAATTGCGGATCCGCACTTCCAGGTCTGCACTTCTGTTCCGCAAAAATATAGAACATGTCCTATTCTTGTCCGTAATTGCGGACAAGAAAAGGCATTTTCTATATAGTTCTGGCAATGTGCGGATCTGCAAAATGCGGAAAGCACATTGGCGGTGTCCGTGTTTTTGCGGGATCCGCAAAACACATATGGACATGTGAATGGAGCCTTACAGGGGGTGGTCAGTGACAGGGGGGTGATCAGGAGTCTATATGGGGTGATCAGGGGTTAACAAGGGGTTAATAAGTGACAGGGGGGTGTAGTGTGTGCTTGGTGCTACTTTACAGAGTTACCTTGTCCTCTGGTGGTCGATCCCAGCAAATGGGACCACCAGAGGACCAGGTAGTAGGTATATCAGACGCTGTTAACAAAACAGCGTCTGATATACCGCTTTGATGCGATTTAACTCGCATCTACAGCCTGCCAGCGATTGATCATCGCTGGCAGGCTGTGGAATCACTGGCGAGCTGCGCACTCTCGCAAGATGACGCGCGGATGCGTCCAGGAGGAACAAACCTGCCGCCTAGACGCATCCGTGCGTATAGCGGTCGGCAGGCAGTTAACACCCGGTTCTACCACCAACTCAGGGGACGGCTATGGAGAGCCCCCTGTGCCCCCACCTATGCCAACCTCTTCCTGGGCTGGTGGGAGCATCGGTGTGTCTTTCCAGACCACAACACATGGTGGTCCGAGAAAATCATCTTCTGGATACGTTACATTGATGGCGTGTTTGTGGTCTGGAAAGGTGGGTCAGAGGAATTCCATTCTTTCATCAGTGAACTTAATAGTGACAAAATAGGTCTTAAATTTACCTTTGAGATTGACTCCACCTCACTGGCATTTTTGGACGTTAAGGTGTCCAAACAGGAGGATAGATTGGTTGCTGATATTTATAGAAAAACAACGCAACCAATTCCCTTTACATTGGGAAAGCCACTCACCCGGGACCCTTAAGCGGGGTATTCCTAGGGGACAGTACCTACGGGTACAACAAAATTGTACCACCAAGGAAGCCTTCTTTAGGAGGCTAGGGATTTCACAAAGGTTTACTGATAGAGGCTACCCTCAAACTGTTCTTACAGAGGCCTTTAAGAATGCATCACAACGGGACCGTGATCATTTATTGACACCACGGTACGGGGAACTGACACAGGTCAGTTGGCCCATATTATATCAACTTTCAACTCGGCGAACACTGAGGTGCTGCGTATATTGAGACGATATTGCCCCATCTTGTTGATGGACTCGACCTAGGAGACATTCTGCCTCGAAACCTGGGTGTCTCATATAGACGCGGTAAGAACATCAGGGACCGTCTGGTTCACAGCCATTACATCCCTTCCCAGCATAAAAACACGTGGCTAGATCGGAAACCAGGGGATGTATAAGTGTGGGGTGTAAGGCTTGTGACTTCATTCGGACCTCGAAAACTATAACATGCTCACTAACAGATTGTGTGTTTGAGATATGTATGCCAATGCCCGTGCCCCTGGATTATGTAGGTAAAACTACTAGGGAGGCACGGAGACGATTTTATAACATGTCAATGACATAACCAAGAAAAAGACACCCCGGTCGCATCCCATGTGGTGGAAAAACATGGTGGGGATCCCGGGCCCTGAAATTTTCCATTTTGGAAATTATACCACCTCCTCAAGAGGGGGAACTGGGATTAGAAGATACTCCACAAGGAGTGCAAATGGATCCATCATTTTAGATCCCAGACCCCCTGGGTCTGAATGAGAGGATCACATACACTTGCTTTCTATAATCCTGGATGTAGGACCTCCCATATAAATACACTGTCCGGAATACCTGTCTGTCTGCTTGCCTCTATGGCATCACTCTATGACTATGGCTGGCTGGATGTGGGAAACATCCGAACTGATGAATATATATTCACCATGTATCATGTGCGGATTATTTCTAGTATGTCACACATCTATAACCAGATGGCGACAACGTAATATGGAACTCTCTTTTGAGTGCTGGCCGTCTCACCATAATGTGGCCTTCTGCGAAGTATCTTTGACTGTTCCTTTACCCCATTTGTGATGAATAGACACCATGATAAGCTTAGTCAATCCTATGACTGACTATCACCTACTGCTACTTATAAGTGCATTATGTGGCAATATTTACAGCCTTATAGGCTGTATGATGTCAATACACGTGCCGCTACAAAGTAATGGAGCCTGTTTATATTGCGCTTCACAGATCGAATTTTGTGCAGTCCAATGACAGGAAGTGATGCATAGTGTGCCTGTGTATGCGTCCCATAGACCGGCTTCCTTACGTTCCACTGGCAGGAAGTGATGGGGTCGTGAGCGCAGGTGTTTCTCTGGCTGACGGCCGCTTCAGCAAAGTGTTCGTAGGAGGGACTGGGTAGGCTCTGTGCGGCATGATTGGCCTGCGTGGTAGTCAATTCACCAGCACCTCCCAATCAGGATGTGACGTAGGGAGCGGGAACATTTAAATACCTGACACATTGGGCTGTGCTGACACAGGAGGAACATAGGACTGATGCGAATGGGGTAACGTGAGTATTGAGGAGCAGCTGAGATCTATGTTTTTCCACGAAGTTTGGTCATTCACGGTTTATGTCATGATATGTATCTTTGGTTGACAGCGCTACATCTGTATACCTTAAGCTATGATCGTGGAGCTACTGGTGTAAAGCGCTACTGGACATTGACAAAGTGAGTGGTTCAAATTGGATTAGTTTTGAACTTAATGGTGACATCTAAATGGTTTGTTTGACTAGGTTGCATCCTCTCTCTTGTCTCCCTGTAGGTTTTACCATGAAATCAACCTGCGGTGTATATCCCTTCATACTCCCTCCTGTGCTGGTAATGTGAGATGTGCCCCATCGATAGCACGCCACTGTATAGCACTCCCAATTATGAGTGCCTGATCCGTTTGATACCATATAATAGAGTTTTGTCCTCCTGATGAACCCTTGCTTGATTACAAGGGAGAAACGCGTTGAGGCTTTTCAGTACTTTATCTGAGGTTTTGAGTACTTTATTCTGTAATCTATATAGGCTTATTGAGTCTTGGGCTGTCATCATATATGCCGAACGGCACCCTAGGTGGTTTATCACCACAGGGGTGATTTTATGTAATAGTCCTGGTGTTTCCAGTGTCACAGTAGGAATCGTATGAGGCTGTTGTATCTCAGTCCAACCTAAACACTGTTGACATATTATGTAATTAGCACCGGGTTCTGCTAACTTGGTACTTGTCACTTGCGTCCTGTATGTAGCCTGAGTGGTCCTGGTAGGGACTATCAGTGATATTTAGATAAGGTACGAGGACAGGGAGTCCCCACCATCAGGGGAGATCCCTGGGCTGAGGTTTAGCTGAGGTTAAACCAGGGACAGATATCTATGTCCCTCATACAGCATTATATCCACGTATCATCTACTATATGAGTACAACTCCCGTATATAGGATATATCGGACGCAGATGCCAAGGATCAGTGGAGTGCAGAGAGTGTTCCTTGATATTGCAAAAATAGGAGTATCGGCCTAAATTTTATTAATATTTTGAAGGTTATGTTTTAAGGAGATTGATTTTCGCTGGAATTGATATTTTTGATTATCCCCATATTTTGTATAAGTACTGGTTGGAATTGGTTTTCAGTTTTGCAAATGGATTCTCTACACCCTTTTACAGTTGCAAGAAAAAGTATGTGAACCCTTTGGAATGATATGGATTTCTGCACAAATTGGTCATAAAATGTGATCTGATCTTCATCTAAGTCACAACAATAGATGATATCTACAGTCCAGTAGTTGATATGAGTCCAGCATTTTTCTATTCAGAGCTGTAGCCACTCCCCTATTCACTTCTTCAGTTGTAAAAGGGGCGTGGTTTATTTATTTATTGATCTATAGAAGTGAATAGGGAGTGGATACAACTCTTAATAGAAAAATGCTGGACTCATATCAATTACTGGACTCAAATCAGCTCATTAGCATATGGATTAAAAATACTTTTTCTCCATAATAAAGCAACAGATCACTAAGTGAAAGGTATCATTATATTCAGCAGAGTGAGTACTACAAGGCAGCATGCATGTTTTATCAGTGAATTTCCGGTGACAGGTTCCCTTTAAGTTCTCCTGCAAAATTTATTGATACACTTGGGAATTAATCTTTCCTCCGATGATAGCAATGCATCCAGGCCCTGACGCAGCAAAGCAGCCCCAAATCATGATGCCCCCACCACCATACTTCACAGTTGGGATGAGGTTTTGATGTTGGTGTGCTGTGCCTCTTTTCTCCACACATAGTGTTGTGTGTTTCTTCCGAACAACTCAACTTTGGTTTCATCTTTCCACAGAATATTTTGCCAGTACTGCTGTGGAACATCCAGATGCTTTATTGTGCAAACTGCACTCTGTGGTATCCTCCCATGAAATCCATTCTTGTTTAGCGTGTTATGTATCGTAGATTCGCTAACAGGGATGTTAGCATATGCCAGAGAATTTTGTAAGTCTTTAGCTGACACTCTAGGTTTCTTCTTCACCTCATTGAGCAGTCTACGCTGTGCTCTTGCAGTCATCTTTACAGGACGGCCACTCCTAGGAAGAGTAGCAGCAGCGCTGGACTTTCTCCATTTATAGACAGTTTGTCTTACCGTGGACTGATGAACAGCAAGGCTTTTGGAGATACTTTTATAACCCTTTCCAGCTTTATGCAAGTCAACAATTCTTAATCGTAGGTCTTCTGAGAGCTCTTTTGTGTGAGGCATCATTCACATCAGGCAATGCTTCTGGGAAAAGCAAACCCAGAACTGGTGTGTGTTTTTTTATAGGGCAGGGCAGCTGTAACCAACACCTCCAATCTCATCTCATTGATTGGACTCCAGTTGGCTGACACCTCACTCCAATTAGCTCTTGGAGATGTCATTAGTCTAGGGGTTTCCATACTTTTTCCACCTACACTGTGAATGTTTACATGGTGTGTTCAATAAAAACATGGTAACATTTAATTATTTGTGTGTTATTAGTTTAAGCAGACTGTGATTGTCTATTGTTGTGACTTAGATGAAGATCAGATCACATTATATGACCAATTTGTGCAGAAATCCATATCATTCCAAAGGGTTCACATACTTTTTCTTGCAATTGTATGCCAGATGTATTATCTGTGATTCTGGTCTCCTTTACATCGGAGAAACCAATTCCTGCAGGTGTTAAACAGATATGGATGAGGAGGGTAATGGTAGCAAAGGTCTTGTTAATTAAAAATGGGGCTCTGCGACCCCTCCCTCATTTAATGAATGGGTTCAAAATTTGCGCCAAGTCAAAACATATGAAGATATGGAGATGCGTCGGAGAGCAGTGTGCGGGGCAGCATTTACCTAGTATAATTGGGAATTATTTATGTTTTTGTTCTGTTCCCAGTGACGAGAGCCAACAGGGGTAGGGGGTGGGTTTTATGGGATAAAATTGATTTTGGAGATTGTTAAACACTTTATTATCAAGGTTATTGATATGTTATTAGTAGAGATGGGCGAACTTTAAAGAAGTTCGGCGTGTCAGGTTGTGGTAGTCGCCGCATCCCGTTATGGATTCTACTACCGCGGACTATCGCGGCATATGGAATCCATAAGGGGCGATACCACAACTCAACGCCGAAACGCCGACCTTCATTACATAGTTCGCTCATCTAGTTGTCAAGGAGTTATTTTATGGTGAGCGACTTATTAATTATCGTTAATTATTTAAATTGTCTCTTACTGTCTTTTTTGTATTTTTCTTGGGAAATAAAACAATAAAAAAAAATATATATATATAGCTACAATAAATACCTACATTTGTATATTTTTAATGAAAAAGAAAGGGGAAAAATGTGTGTATGTTTGTATATTTTACACAAAGTAACTATTGCTAAAACTAATAAATATATTTTTGTATTTTATTTTTATGAAAATAAATAAATAAATGATATAGGTTTTATACTTACTGGTAGGTGACTTCAAGGCTGGGTCCCTGTTATCCCAGTGCAGGTTAGTTGAGGCTACCGGAGGCTAGTAATTCCTTCACTTTTAACTCCAAAGGTCCTAAGGCGTTTATAGCTGATGGTCGTAACTCTTTGGGTCTATGTTCCTTTAGTTATTTCTGGATTAATATCCTTTCCTGAAGCTAACCTTCTAGCTGATGTCCACTAACTCTTAGCAGAGTTCTGAACAAGATGTGGACCACTTCAGCTCAGGACTACTTACTAACAAAACCTGAGCTGGGCTATATACGGGATGTGTTGTAGTCCCCGCCCCAGTGGTGGCTCAGTGAAATGTAATCTAACACAGTGTTTCCCAGCCAGTGTGCCTCAGATGTTGCAAAACAACAACTCCCAGTATACCCGGATATCCTTTGGCTGTACAGGCATGCTGGGAGTTGTAGTTTGTAGCAGCTGGAGGCACACTGGTTGGAAAACACTGATCTAACACACCTGTGAGGCAGAGATTATGCATAAATATGCACTGCAGCATAAAAGCAGGTTATATAAAGCATACAAAGCTTAAAAGCGACAACTTGGCGGTACCACGTGGGTAGTGGGACACTGCAATTGTCATATCCATAGTTATGGCTCCACCGTCCAGCGCTGTCATGAACTGTACCAGACACAGACAGGCTCAATATGACCCACCTTCCTATCCAACATACATGTGCAGGGCTGGTACAGCCTTTTAGAGAGTAATGACCGCTTGGGACTCTCACCTTGGCTCGGCCCAAGCCATCAGTTCTCTGAAAGGTGCAGAGTCAGCCACATGTAAGGGAGGGACTGTTGTACCAGCAACTTGGCCAGAGCACGTTCAGCTTCGGCGCCGTTGGATGAGTACAGAAATACTTTTTGCAATCGCCTCGGTTATCGATTGCTTGTGAAATGTATCCCTTGTGCTGAGCTGGTGGAGCCTTGACTGCTGGAATAGAGTTAGCGGGCCATTAGAGAGATGCCTCAGGCTGTACCGCAACATTAGCATCATGGTTTTACCCAGGCCACTTTATGCTGATGCTCCATGTGTTGGCCTTGAGGCCATGGTGCCAACATTGGAACCCTGCTCATGCTTCACCTTCTGCTTATAGATTCTATGTATGGCCACACTGACGTCCTCCGACGATTTGATGAAAAATTCCCACACCAGCGGTAGGGAATTTTACCCCTCAACCCGTGCTGATTGCCTGCTGCTGCCACTATGAAGTGATGGCCCGCTAATTTTTTCTGGACAGGTAGCCTTCTGAGTAGCAGACGGTCTATCCTGGGCACATTTGACTCCAAACTTCATACTGCTTCCACCCTCACAGCCCACATGTGATCAGCTACATCATCATTCACTACTGTCTGCACATCACTGATGTCACTCTCACCAGTGTCATGGCCATGTCCCGGACCGCTTGCAAAACCTGCTCCCACACGATTCTTATTGTCACTACTTACCCGCCTACAGGAGGAAACGTGGGTCTCTCCTGCAAATCTGGGCTGCCCAAGTTTTCACTCCTAGTAGAAGAGGACATTATCCCAACTGGGCCCCCTCTTGTCCTGGCCCCCATAGCAGCCACATGGTCTTCCGCTATGGTAGTTACGTCCCTGGCTGGGCCGTAGCTGCTGACTGTCCTCAATAGACTCGTCCTCTGAAAGGCAAAGCAAAGTCGGCAGAATACAATACTTCCCGAGCAAAAAAGAAAGAGGCAGGTTCAGATCAGGTGGGGGCACAGAGCTTGTTTCTGTGCCGTGCCAACTAAGGGTGGTGTCAGAAGAACCCACTGACTCCTGGCTGTGGGTATCTGATGTCAGTTCAGATGATATTGAAGACCGAGTCAACCATTCAAGGACAGCTGGGTTGCTGGTCAAATCATGACCGCTGGGCGACACTGGCAGCTCTGGCCTGTTGCTGCGACTGTTGCTACTTCCCTTTTGGCACTGTCCTTTCCCTTGGATCCAAGAGGTGCGGTACTGCTGTAAAGGGTGAGCGAATCACGTCTATTTCTTTTTTTAATCTTAACTAACAGGCAATGCATTACAATACAGACATATTGTACTGCATTGCAGAGAGGATCAGACCAGGAGTGGAACGACCGCGGTCGCAGAGTGTGTGGCTGTGACTGGGCCCGTTAGTGAAGTGGGCCTGCAGCCCCACCGCAATTATTTAATCTGAGCAGGCTGGCAGCAGTAATGGCGGCAGCAGGACACAGGGAGATGAGTGCTTCCATTGTGGAAGCGTTCATCTCCATAGTCATCTGTATCGTCGTCCTCAGAACAGCGATACAGATGGCTGTGCTGTGAACAGGCAGGGAGGAGGCGTCTCCCTCCCTGTTCCTCTCATAGGCTGCTGGCACAAGGCCCGTAGCCTATCAGAGGCTGGTGCAGGCGGCGCAATGAGCGTCATTGGGCCGCCTGAGCTGTACAGCGCGGGACACAGGGACGGAACAGGCCTGCATCGCATCGCTACCATAGAGGTAAGTATAAGGCCTCTTTCACACGGGCGTCATGTTTGACGCCCGGATAAGAGCGGGTGCGTTCGCTGGGAATATGCGCGTTTTCCCACGCGGTGCAAGCGTTTGTAACGCGTTTTGCAGCGTGAGAAAAACGCCATGTTTAGTACCCAGACCCGAAGCCGGACTTCATCACTGAAGTCGGTTTGGGTCTTCTGAAGAATTGATTATTTCCCCTTATAACATGGTTATAAGGGAAATAATAGCATTCTTTATAAATAATGCATTGTTAAATGAAGAGGAAGGGGTTAAAAATAATAAAAGTTAACTTACCTTAGCCACTTGATCGCGTAGTTGTGATCTCTCCTCTCTTTCCCTGCATCTTCTAAGATCTACAGGACCTGTGATGACGTCACATCACATGGTCCAATCACATAGTCCATCTGCAATATAGCAATATAGAGCATGCTGCGATTTTCACGCATGAAAATCACCGCTCATGTGCACAGCCCCATAGAAATGAATGGGTCCGGTTCAGTGCGGGTGCAATCGTCCTCCTCACGCATTTCACCCGCATGTGAGCTTTGCCCGTGTGAAAGGGGCCAAAGTGTTTATTTTTTTATACGGGACTATACTTGTTACTGGCACATGATGGGGGCATGGAGAGGCACTTGTTACTGGCACATGGGGGCATGGAGAGGTACTTGTTACTGGCACATGGGGGGCGCGTGGAGAGGCACATGCTTACTGGCACATGAGGGGCATGGAGAGGCACTTGTTACTGGCACATGATTGGGGGAGAGGCACTTGTTACTGGCACATGATTAGGGGTATGGAGAAGCACTTCTTACTGGCACATGATGGGGGGGCATGGAGAGGCACTTGTTACTGGCACATGATTTGGGGGCATGGAGAGGCACTTGCTACTGGCACATGATTTGGAAGGGGGGCATGGAGAGGCACTTGTTACTTGCAAATGATTGGGGGGCATCTATGGCAGGACCTCTTATTGGCACATTATTGGGGGCATCTATGGGGGTATTTTTATTGCCACATTATTGGGGGCATCTATGGAGGCACTTCTTACTGGCACATTATTGGGGGCATCTATGGGGCACTTCTTACTGGCACATTATTGGGGGCATCTTTGGGGGCACTTCTTACTGGCACATTATTGGGGGGCATCTATGGGGGCTTCTACTGAGGCCACAAATAAGGGATATTTCATATGGGGGCTCTGTGTGGTATTAGTATTATCAGGGGTTTATCTGTTTCTGCAGTATAGTATTGGAAACACAGCGGCACAGTATTGGGGTAGTAGGATGATTTCTCCAAATGATGGGACGATGATTGAAAAGTAGTAAACTAAGACTTCTTTTTTTTTCTCATACTGCAGGGCCGAAAAATTGCTGAGAAATGGTGGCCTAGTCTGAAGGTCTGAAAGGAGAAGAAGAGGAAGAGAACATCTACATCAAAGGAGGCATCACTGGATGTAAGAGGTATGTGGGGCTGTGTTACCCTGTATTTCTGTAGTGATGGGAGCAGGGCATAATGATCAAAAAATTATATGTACCCAAAAATGGTACCAATAAAAATGTCAACTCTTCCCACAAAAACGATCCCTACACAAGGCGATAGGCAGAAAAAAATATGGCTTTTAGAAAATGGAATCACAAAAGATTTTTTTATTCAACAATGCTTTATTATGTAAAACTGAAACAAACAAACAGTTTCTGTAAACTGAAGAATTAGGGTAATAGTTTTGAGTTTTGTTTATCTGTTAACCCTGCTGCTTTACAGAAAAAAATTCTGTATTAAAATGAAAATCTGCCAAAAAAATCTCCATTTTCCTTTAATCCTTGTGGAACACCTAAAGGATTAACTAAGTTTGTAAAAACTGTTTTTAATAAATTGAGAGTGTAGTTTCTAAAATGGGGCCATTTAAGGGTGGTTTCTACTACGTAAGCCTCAAAAGTGACTTTATATTTGATCTGGTCCTTAACCACTTCCCATCTTCCCGTTGACTATAAACATCCATGTAGTGGTTGTTTATCTTCTAACGTCCATTCAGAGATCGCAGCTTCATGCTGATCGTGCAGCTGCTCTGTCAGAGAGCCCCCTGTCAGTGATAACAGAGGCACCTCAGGGAGGCGGCAGGGACAGTTGTACTCTGCTGTACAGCATCTCTAGGGAGCTGTTTTCCCTGTAACTGGGGCTACTATGTCAGCCCAGTTACAGGAGAAATCAATAGTGGAAAAAAAAAAGTGACGTTAAATGTCCCAGAGGTCTTGTATGACCTTATGGTGGATGCAAAGTGTAAAAAGAAATATATAAATAAGAAAAAATAAAGTGTTTTATAAAAAAAGTTTCACATGTAAAAAAAAATTCCCAATTAAGTAATTAAAAAAATATGTTAAAAATAGAAAAATATGAATAAAATAGACATATTTGGTATTGCCGCATCTGTGATGGCTGGCTCTATAAATATATCACTTGATCCACCCTGTCCGGAAAAAATAAAATAAAAACTGTGTCAAAAAAAAGCCTTTTTCACCTTACATCACAAAAGTGCAACACCAAGTGATCAAAGGCGTATGTCCCACAAAATGATGCCAATAAAACAGTCACCTCATCTCCATAAAAAATGAGCCCCTTCCTAAGAAAATAGCTTAAAAATAAAAACACTATAGCTCTCAGAACATGGAGACATTAAAACATATTTACATATTTTTTTTTTTAAATGCTATTATTGTAGAAATAAATAAAAAAAACTATACATATTAGGTATTGCCTACGCCCATTACATCCTGCTTTATAAAAATATTACATGACCTAACCACTCAGGTGAATACAGTAAAAAAAAAAATCAAATAAAAACATTGCCTAAAGCCATTTTTGTCACCTAACATCACATAAAGTGCAACACCAAGCGATAAAAAAGGCTTTTGCCACCCAAAATAGTACCAATCAAACTGTCATCTTATCCGCATAAAAATGAGACCCGAACTTTTTTGACCAATAGGTCAAAAAATAAAAAAACTCTGGCTCTTAGATTAGGAAGACACTAAAACATGATTTTTTTGGTTTAGAAAATGCTATTATTGGTGTAAAACTTATAGGTTATATAGCACTAGATGACACCTGCTCGGATCAGTCATAGTCAGGGAGAGCATTGGGTAGGAAGGGAAAGACAGAGCAGGAGGCGAATTTCAGCGATTTTAGTTAGAAAGCTTTCAAAGATCCAAAGTCTTTTAGGACTACTGTGTGTGTGTTTAGATCAACAATATGTTTAACAGCAGTTTCAGGGACATCCATTCTAAGGAAAGGACAGATAGTGCAGGGAGATAAATTTGCTATTTTTACTACCAAAAGCTTTCCAAAGACCCCACAATGCCTTTTAATGACTACTGGGTATGTTTCACAGCAGCAACATATTTGTATGTTGTACCTATTAGTGACATATCATGTCCATCATCCGCAGACTGTGTCTTTAATAATCTGGCTCACATCTAGTGATGTGTGTGGCTTTGTGTAAAATTACAGTACTACATCAGCAAACAGTTTCTGTAGCGCAAATTCCATTAATCTGGATCTAATAATGTCCATATTCTGTGGATTTACGTGACATATACTCTCCGGCCTTCCCAAACTGTTTCCAGTATTTCAAATTACATTAATCTGGGCATAATATACTGTCCATATTCTGGGGGTTTATGTGACAGATAGTGTCCTGCATCCGAAAACAGTTTCTGTATTTAAGATTACATTAATCTGGGCATAATATAGTGTCTATTATGTGGGTTTATGTGACATATAACATCCGACATACGACAAATGTGTCTGTATTTTAAATTGCAACAATCTGGGTCTAATATAGTGTCCATATTCTGCGGTTTTATGGGACATATACTGTCCATCATCCGAAAAGAGTGTCTGATGTGCAAATTTAAATAATCTGGGCCTAATCTAGTGTCCACAGCGTGTGCCTCTCTGTGTCAAATACTGTATAACTGTTGAAAAAAACTGTATATTGGGAAATGTACAGTATTTGTGCAACATTTAGTGTCCACAGCATGTGCCTCCCTGTGTCAAATACTGTAGCACAGGTAAAACCAGTGTATTTTGGGGAAATGTACATTATTTGTGCAACATTTAATGTCCACAGCGTTGGCCTCCCTGTGTCAAATACTGTACCACAGGTGAAACCAGTGTATTTTGGGGAAATGTACATTATATGTGCAACATTTAGTGTCCACAGCATGTGCCTCTCTGTGTCAAATACTGTATAACTGTTGAAAACAGTGTATTTTGAAATGTACATTATTTGTGCAACATCTAGTGTGTTTGCTTTTCATACATATCACTGACATATACTTTACTTTATCCAAAGACTGTGTATGCTACTCTGTGACATTATCAGGGCTACATCTCCTGTGTAAAGTGTGCGTATCCTAAATACCTGTTTTAATTTATTGGCGCATACACTTACAAATACTACGCTACTGTACATGTGAAATACCTTTAAGCATATATAACATTTAATATTAAGAATGCGGCCAGTAAGGGACGTGCAAGTGGCCGTGATGCTGATGGTGCACGAGGCCGTGGCCCTGGGCGCAATGAAACTGAGTAAAAGAAATGTAGCTGAGGGCCTACAGGTGCGATAACCCTCTAAAACAGTGATGGCGATGGTGAACCTTTTAAAGACTAAGTGCGAAACTGCAACCAAAAATGCACTTATTTATCGCAAAATGTCCACATGGTCATTTACCCTGAATACTACAGTCCAGTATACTATATCTTCCATGTTCCTTATCATTTAGCTATAGGTGTAGAGTGCCAGTTCATGCAACGTGTCCTGTTTGGACACCCAGTAGTTGTAAGGCACAGAGGAGTCACTGAGGACACTGACACGGTCTGCTATGTACTCCTTCACCATCTTCCACTTTTTTCCATCCTTGTGACACTAGTCCGTGCATCAAGGTGAAGGTGCTGGCAGGGTGTCATGAAACTGTCCGAGGCCTTGGAGAGTGTTGTCCAGCCTCTGTTGGAACTGCTGTGTGTTCCCCTCATCTTCCCTCCTGGGTTGCCCAAGGAACTACGTACTCTGCTGCCAGCATTGTCAGATGGAAATTTATCGAGCAATTTTTAAAGAAAGACCTTCTGGTATTGCACTGTTTTGCAAGTCCTCTCCACCACAGGAATTAGAGATGAGAAGTTCTCTTTGTAGTGGGGGTCGAGCAGGGGTGAACTGAACAACCAGTAATCGTTGTTGTGCAAAATGCCTAGAATACGAGGGTCACAGGAAAGACAGCATAACATAAAGTCATCTATGTGTTTCAGAGTTTCAACAGACAAGACTTTGCTATCCTTATCAGGAGGATGACTCTCAATCTCCTTATCCTATTCCTCCTCTCCTGCTCATCTATGCTGAACAGATGGAATAAACCTTCTATGGTTACTACCCTCTGTGAGCGGAGGCAACCGTCTATTGCTCCTCGTCCTCATAATCATCATCCAATTCACACTGACAAGACAAACTGAGTGTGGTCTGGCTATCACCCTGTGTAATGTCTTCTCCAAAGTTCTACCTCTTCTACATGTAAAGCGTCCACCTTCATTGTTAGCAGTCAGCGTTTCAGTAGACACAGAAGTGGGATGGTTAGGCTGATAATAGCGGCATCGCCACTCACTATCTGTGTTTATCCTTAAAAGTTGCATAAAACCTCACAAAGATCAGACATACTAGACCATGTTGCAGCTGGTATTCCACTACTGCCTTCTGCTGCTCACAAGCATGGCCACGTCGCACAACAGTCGGTTAGCTGGCAAATACAAGCGCTGCAGCAGGCGTTGCCAGACCGTCGGGAGCTGTAGATGACTTTCTGAAACGGGCACACACGTGGCGCACCCTCACCAGTAGCTCAGGCAAATTGGGGTAGGTTTGGAGAAAGTTGAGAACTCGTGGGCTAGGCATGGTATGGCTGGATCCCGGACATTAGGAGGGATCCACATGGCCATGTCAGCATTTGTCCAATTTAAAAGTTTGCCTTTTTCACTGGACATAGGTTGTTTTATGCCCAATGATTAAGATTATATTATTAGGACAGGTTTTTAAAGGAACAATTTCCTGACATTTTGCTGTGGTCACTGGGCAGAGTTGTCATTCTGCCCGGTAAGGGCCGTGCTTGCCTGAGGGCTGGCCCTGTTATGTTCCAGTGTTTGAGTTGTTATTGTTATGGTTTGATTTTATGACTACGCTGTTGTTGCCGCTTTCCCACTGCCTTGCTACACTGCTTCCAGCTACTGACTGATGGTTGACTGCTGCTGCAAGATGAGAATTCTGAGTTTGCAGTGGAGGAGGAGGTGGAGGCAGAAGAGAATAAGGGAGGTTTCAGCCATTAATGTAGATCAGGCATCCTCAAACTGCGGCCCTCCAGCTGTTGCAAAACTACAACTCCCCAGCATGCCTGAACAGCCTACAGGTATCAGCCTACAGCAGGGCATTGTGGGAGTTGTAGTTTTACAACAGCTGGAGGGCCGCAGTTTGAGGATGCCTGATGTAGATGATGGCAGTAATCCTGATGGAAGTAGGGCCCACAATCCTTGGCGTCAGTAGCACCTGTGCCATCCCAGGAGTACGACTCAGCTATCGGCCTCCACAAGGTTCACCCAGTGTGCCGCCATGGAAATGTATCGTCCTTGGCCAAAAGCACTTGTCCATGTGTCCGTCGTTAAGTGGACCTTCCTATAGCTGCTTTGGTCAGGGCACGGGTGATGTTACATAACACAATTGCCGATGTAATTCGGGGGCGGCGCACAGAGAGAAAAATAGTGGCGCTGGGTAATGAAGGATGGCCACCGCCATGAGGCTGAGGAAAGCCTCCAGTGTCCACAGGCCTAAATGGCAACATTTCCAGGGCCAGAAATTGTGAAAACTGCGCATTTACTGCTATGGCCTGTTAGTGGGTGGCAGGGTATTTGCGCTACGTGCAATGGCCTGGGGTAGGGAAGGACATCTGTGCGCTGTGCTTCAACACAGAAGTGGGTGTGCTAGCTGATAGTGCTTGCGAAGGCCCAGCTGCATGCCGGAGTCATACAGGCCTGCGTCTAGACAAGTCTCAATACTTGAGAAAGGCTGTCTTTTCCCCCTCCACTAACTTTGGTTTGTTTTTAGCATGAAAGATTTACATCTATTTGCCAGGCGTCTTATTTTTAAAAAAAGATCTTTGCTCAGAAAATGGATCCTGATTTTAACACATATACAGAACAAGAAGCCCTTAATGCTTTGATGTCGCTGTTACAGGAACAGGAGGAGGTCCAGCAATGTGGTGAGTTCCCACGATCTCTGATTTCTGAAATCATCAAATTCTTTCCAGCACTGATCCCTGTATCCAAATGTGGCATTATTTGTGAAGTTGGTGGGAGAAGGAGACTACGCAAGATCCCGAAATTTGGGAGGCACAGATAATTGTATCATTCAGGATGTAGAGCTTTAAGGAGATGGAGGAGTGGCATGATGTGGCGCCATGAAACCGGTTGGTTAAGAGGGTGGGACGCGTTGTTTTGTGGCCTACTGTGTTATATGAGGAAGGCAGCCCGCAGACAGTTGAGAGTAGAAGAATGTTATAAAAACTTAGAATTCAATCCTCTCATGAAATTAAGTTGGAATTAACAAAGATACTCCCGGGCGGGTGTCTACACAGGCCTTATATCTGCAAAGCAATGTTCCCACCTTGCTGCCAGACTGTCCAGTAATCCCGACTCTCTATCTTTTGCTGATGGTAAGCAAAAAATCTTTCTAAATTCACCTGGAGAAGACCAATAATTGCTGGGATTGGCGACTCCAAGTGATGCAGTCTGTAAGTATGTTGATTGCCGTTAGCAGCCCTTGGTGGAAGAATTGCAATCCCATGTTGGCTTGATATTGAGAAAGTTGGAGGACATCCACCTTGAGCCAAACATGCTTATTGCCACTTGTGATGTTGAATCCCTTTATACCTCCATTAAACATCAGGATGGATTGCGAGGCAGTGGAATTCTACTTGAAGGGCAACCAATATGGGTATGAGGAGAAGAGATTTTATTATATCTCTCTTAGAGTGTACTTACACACAACTTTCTTTTTGTTTGGGGGTCCTTCGACCTACAGCTCCAGGGCACAGCAATGGGGGCGCTCTTGTGTGCCCTCATATGCTAATTTGTTCCTGGGGCTGTGGGTAGAGGATCCTCCGAAGAGATCCCCTGCCAGAGGGGCCAGCAGCGTCCAATATTGGGAGCTATTTTGATGACTATACTGGTTATCTGGCAGGGGCGTACATAAGGAGTTTGGGGATTTTATTGAGTGCTCTAAAGCAATAATAATAAAAACACCAAACTTACCTTCAAGGTGTGCCACGGATGTGGAGTTTTTGGATGTGATGCTCCAGGTAGACGACCAGGGGCCGGATTATGACGGATCTTTACAGAAAGCAATCCGCAGTCAATGCTCTGCTACATGCAACTCGGCACATCCAACCAATTTGGATTAAAAACATGCCAGCGGGGACAGTTTCTTAGGGCTCGCAGGATCTCTGTTCATCGGATGCAGCATTTTGAAGTACAGGCGAAAAACCTAGAAGTAAAGTTCAGACAGAGAGACTATGACCAAGGAAGCATCAATAGAAGGCTTTTTAAAGAGGGCAAGATCATCTAAAAGAGTTGACCTTCTACTACAAGAAAAAAAAGATGCCAAGATTCTCAGTGCATCAGATACATCACCGACTATAACAACAGATGGAGAGAGGTAAGAGGGGCCTTGAGTAAATATTCGGATGTGTTAAGAGTGAATCCTAAATTGTAAGGGATGTACTCTACTCCTCAACCGTCAATTATTTACCGTAGAGGAAAAAACCTCCAGAGACCATTTTTGGTTGGGAGTTTTTTACAACCGTAGAGAAGTGGGCCTGTTTGGTGATAGAGGTGCCTCATGGGGTAGAAGGGCATGTGAGAGGTGTGTGGTCTGTCCCAATATGGATAGGGCCACCCACTTCACATCAACTCTGCTAGCGATATAGGAATACAAAATCACCCATACCATCTATTGACAGCGACGATTGGAGGCTGGATATATTGGGCAATTAGGGATGAGCGAACCCGAGACTATATAACATTTACGTAAAAGTTTGGGTTCATTGTTCGGCGATTTCTTCCGCTTTCTAGCCAATCAGCTAGCGTTTACTTCTTGCCCTAGAAGCCATCACAGCCATGCCTACTAATGGTATGGCTGTGAATGGCCAAGTGCAGCATGTGACCCAGCCTCTATTTAAGCTGGAGTCACGTCATCGCACGTCACTCTGCTCCTAATTAGTGTAGGGATAGAATGCAGCTGCTGTAAGGGCGAGATTAGGCAGGGATTAACTCAGCAAAAACACTTGAGTGAAGTGATCTGATCTACAGCTCTGAATCGTCCAGCTTCTGCCAGTTACCTGCTCACTGTTTTCAGTCGGCTCCAGGGTGTTTGCTACTGTCACTTTTTCTGGGGGTGATCGGGCGGCCATTTTGTGTCTTGTTGGTGCCCCAGTCACAAGCTGCCCTCCAAGTCCATTAATCCATCAATAGTATTTTTTTTTTTTTTTTTGCTATATCCCACATCAGGGGCTTGGCTGTGCTTATTGTCACCCTAGAAACTCAGGATAGAATTTTCTATATTTTATTAAGAGGTGAAATTCACTTAAAAAGGATAGCAATCCCCTCAAATCTGGTGTTCCAGCTGTGCCTAACCAAGTGTAAAAACTATGGAATGCTTTATTTATTTTTATATTTCCTCACTGCATTGGAGAATGATGTACTAGACCGATCGCATCTAATATGGATATTATATATGGAATCAATTTGTATATGTAATTGATTTGCCATTGGACATCAGGATGATGTGCTCCAGCAATTGAATGAGTCAATGAATAACTCCACCCCATGAGGGTTTAAATTGATCTGAACCTGCTTGCTGCACGCATCGGGTGAGGAAGGGGCAGTAGACCTCGAAGCGCGGTTGATATAATCTGGCAGACAGCAAAAATCTGGAGGTTCTGCATTGTGCAGTAGTGGTGGCTCAAGAATTTTCTAAATACAGCCGGGAAGCACCTATCTCATATTGGTCGGGTTCAGGACCCAGATGGCGCTGTTCATATGTGCGCTCAAGGACCTTTTGAAATTTTTGGGTCACGTGAGGCGTCACGCGCACTCCCAATCACCACGTGGGACGCCGCAGTGGTTTACTTTGAGCGCCATCCAGGATGCGAGTGAACCCGGAAAAGACTGCACCGTGAGTTTGAGACCGACTCTCCTTAATACTCCTACGCCAGCCCAATCAGAGGATTAGGCGAGAGGCAAGTGACTATCGTTACCAGTGAAGTGAATATACATCTTTGGATATGTTGCGGTCTCATACGTTTTACATCTAGCCGGGTATTGGCTATATCTTGCCAGATGTGGACTCTGCATTAACTATTGTCTACTGCCCTAGCATCACAATGGGGGTGGACTCACGATTTGTACCTACCGAATCGTGATTTCACTACAGACTTTGCACCTTTTTCAGTCCAGTTGAGTGGATCAGGACACTTTGACTTAGGTGGATCTTTTAAGCATTTTATGTACTACGGTCTAATGTTATTTTAATAAATGTGAATATCTACAGGTTCCGAGATTGAGTGCCCCTGATTTTGTAGTCTCCTTTACTTATTATTCGGTTTGGGTGAACAGACGGGTGAGAACCATTCCCTTTAGTCGATCCAGGGTGTAGCCGCTGTTACTGAGTATTTCCAAGTGTAAAACTGGCAAAGAATATATTTTTTTTTCTCGTGGTAAATTCAATTTCCAAAATAGCAATACCCAAAATCAGTGGTTTCTGCTGTGGTAA
Organism: Bufotes viridis; assembly: GCA_033119425.1. NCBI lineage: Eukaryota > Metazoa > Chordata > Amphibia > Anura > Bufonidae > Bufotes > Bufotes viridis. Next base: position 23,814 of record JAKVIS010002058.1, read on the forward strand.
GACAAGTTTTATAGTGTCCGTCAAAGGATAGCTTTTGTTCTGAGGTTAGATTCAATTACCAAAATAGCAATTTTTTCTGGGTGAATTCAGTTGCAAAAATAGCAATACCGTAAATCTGGTGTTCCAGCTGTGACTGGACAAGTTTCATAGTGTCCGTCAAAGGACATATTATTTTCGGCTGTGAAATTCAGTTGCCAAAATGAAATACCCTAAATCTGGTGTTCCAGCTGTGACTGGACAAGTTTCATAGTGTCCGTCAAAGATATACTATTTTCTGGGGTGAAATTCAGTAGCAAAAATAGCAATATCGTAAATCTGGTGTTCCAGCTGTGACTGGACAAGTTTCATAGTGTCCGTCAAAGGATATATTATTTTTCGACGGTGAAATTCAGTTGCCAAAATAGAAATACCCTAAATCTGGTGTTCCAGCTGTGACTGGACAAGTTTCATAGTGTCCGTCAAAGGATATATTATTTTCTGAGTAAAATTCAGTTGCAAAAATAGCAATACCGTAAATCTGGTGTTCCAGCTGTGACTGGACAAGTTTCATAGTGTCCGTCAAATGATATATTATTTTCTGGGGTGAAATTCAGTTGCAAAAATAGCAATACCATAAATCAGTGGTTTCAGCTGTGCTGGCCAAGTTTAATAGTGTCAGCAAAGGAAAGATTTTGTTCTGGGGTGAAATTCAATTGCCAAAATAGCAATCCCCTAACTCTGGTGTCTCAGCAGTGGCTGGCCAAGTTTAATAGTGTCCGACAAAGGATGGGTGTGTTCTGGGGTGAAATTCAATTGCCAAAATAGCAATCCCCTAAATTTGGTGTCTCAGCAGTGGCTGGCCAAGTTTAATAGTGTCCGGCAAAGGATAGATTTTGTACTGGAGTGAGATTCAGTGCCAAAATAGCAATCTCCCTAAATCTGGTCGTCCCAGCAGTTGCTGGCAAGTATAATAGTGTCCGGCAAAGGATAGATTTTGTTCTGGGGTGAAATTCAATTGCCAAAATAGCAATGTCCTAAATCTGGTGTCCCAGCAGTGACTGTACAAGTTTAATAGTGTCCGGCAATAGTGTATTTTGTTCTGGGGTGAAATTCAATTGCCATTTCAAGCGGAGAGATGCCATCAGAGCCTGAAGCGAGGCACGAGTTCTGAACCTTAGCACAACCTGCATGACCAGGCATCTACATGCAAAGCATGAACTGCAGTGGAGTAAACACCTTAAAAACAAGGAACTCACTCAGGCTCCCCCTGCTCCTCTTCTGATGCTGTCTCGGCCTCGGGAGGAATGTTGGCACCTGCCGTTCACCAAACAGAGGATTTGCCACCAACACCACCACCTCCAGTCACCAAGCATCTCCACCATGTCACTACGGCAGCGTTCAGCTCTCCAAATCACAAACATTGGAGAGAAAGCGTAAATTCCCACCTAGCCACCCATGCAGGCCCTGGGCCTGAATGCCAGCATTTCTAAACTACTGGCCTTTGAAATGCTGTCATTCAGGCAGGTGGACACTGAACAGCTTCAAACAGCTGATGGCGATGGCTGTCCCACAGTATGTTGTTCCCAGCCGCCACTACTTCTCCAAGACAGCCGTGCCTTCCCTGCACAACCAAGTATCCGATAAAATCAAAGTGTGCACTGTGCAACGCCATCTGTGGCAAGGTCCACCTAACCACAGATACGTGGACCAGTAAGCACGGCCAGAGACGCTATATCTCCTAACTGCACACTGGGTAAATGTAGTGGCGGCTGGGCCCCAGGCGGAGAGTTCCTTTAGGCGCCGTCCTTCCACCGCCAAGGATCGCAGGGCATCATTCTTTGCCTTCTATAGCCTCCTCCTCCTACTCGGCTTTCCTCCTCCTCTGCTTCCACCTGCTCATCCAGTCAGCCACACACCTTCACCACCAACTTCAGCACAGCCCGGGGTAACGTCCAGCAGGCCGTTCTGAAACTCATATGCTGGGGACAGGCCCCACACTGCAACAGACCGAGAGTGGTTGCTGCTGGTGGGCCTCAAGCCCGGCCTGGTGGTGCGTAATGTCGATAATCTCGCTCGGCTCTGAGACTAGCCGGTTTGAGCGCACATCGCTTGCCTGGCGCATGTGCTGAATTTGGTGGTGCAGAAGTTCATTCACAACTACCCGACATGTCAGAGCTGCTGCATGAAAGTGCGGGCCGTCTGTGCGCGCTTCCAGCGTTCACATCCTGCTGCTGCTCGCCTGTCTGCGCTACAGCGTAACTTCGGCCTTCCGCTTACACGCCTCATATGCGATGTTCCCACCAGGTGGAACTCCAC
>JAKVIS010002059.1:0-25803 GCA_033119425.1 Bufotes viridis
CCAACTGTTCCAGGTTGAATTTTTTCAATTCAAAGAGGACTGCCTTTGGTCGTTCACTTCCGAGTTCTTTAATAAAGAGTGTCCTCCCTATGGGTTGACTTCCTGCTAAGTCTTCATTGTTCAGCTGCTGGAGAACATAAGCAAAGTTTGGATTTCTAACGTTAATCTGTTTTACATTAGTCCTAACCACATCACAAGTATCCCTCCTATCTTATTTTACTTTATAATTAAAAAGTCCATGGGTGGGGTTATAGTCACCATCACGGTAGTTGGAGAGGGCAATTAATTAATTAATTAGTTATTTGATTATTTAAATTCCATCTGTCCTACCATTTCACACTGGCAGAATTACCCATTTGTTGAACTACTGTTAGAACTAAGGGAAAATATTAACGCTACAAATCCAAGACTCACACACAGACCTGATTGGTGTTCAATGGTTTATCAAGGTGATGAGACTTCAAGACTTCCTCCAAGTTAAAAGGATTGGCCACTAATTGTTTGCTGCTGCACATATGCTGGGAACAGCACATAAAGGCAGCTAGGAATTTGTTGTTATTAAATGAAATGTAACTTTTCTCACAAAGAGGAGCTAGTATGGCAGTATGTTTGGTATCTAGCAACTTTGCTATGCAAGTAGTGTACAAATTGCTGCGTTTTCCACTGGAAAAGTATCTGTATACTTTGGCCACTACGTGTCTCCCTTCTACTAAATCTGCTGTTCACCCCCTGTTGTCATGCTTTTCTGTCCCAAGTAACATAGGAGCAGAGAGACAGACTACAGGAAGTTGGGGGTGTCTACCTACCGAAGTGTGCTCCTATTTGCTCACCGGCAGCCTGCCTCTCTAACAGCCAAACATGCTGCAAGGCAGCAGCTCATGTAAGTAAACTGAGCTTTTCCAGCTGCTTAGTTCTGTGTCATGTCTCTCACTGCTATGCAATCCAGATATGACAAAGAACTAAGCATCCAAAATCAGGCTTTTGCTTTCCTATACAGTGCATGTAGGGAAGTGTGGGAATCAAAGTCTTTTAAGTTCAATACTATTAGACTGACATCTAAGGGACAGGCCCCGGCTATGGAGACAGCAGAAAATAACAGAGCAGCAGCTGCAGAAATAGGGGGCATTGGACAGGGAAAATTTATCTGACAGCAGTAAGATGAGGCTCCTCTGGCACAGAATTGTTGGGCAATGAGGAAGCAACATAGTTTGCAGTGTTTGGTGAAGGTTCAGGTACGCTTTAAGCCATTGGTGCCAGTTTAACATGAGTACTTCTTGTTTATTAGCAGTTTCTCCTACCTCCAGGCCGATGCCATTGTTCTAAGAGGGCCGCTGATGCAGGGTCGTGCGACCCAACCCATCCATCAGCATTTCCTCGTTAGTATAGTGGTAAGTATCCCCGCCTGTCACGCGGGAGACCGGGGTTCGATTCCCGACGGGGAGGCCTTGCATTTTCTTAGTAGAAACGACAATGTTAATAAAGAAAGAGAAAATATTAACAGCCTCATAGAAAATATTGAAGAAACCTGGAGAAATGAACCGTAGCATTTGTTCACTGTGCTTGGCAAGCTGGCAGCTCCTGGCCGGTTAGCTCAGTTGGTTAGAGCGTGGTGCTAATAACGCCAAGGTCGCGGGTTCGATCCCCGTACGGGCCATTCTGCTTTTTACCTCTATGTAGTAAAGGTGGCTTAACAAGTAAAATTCTGCTTAGATGTATTGTAGCAAATGACGGGATTGTGGCAGCAAATAGCATTTGTATCATTTCTGCTCACATATAGCATAGTGCCATCTCAGGGCACGCTGTGTTGATGTAAAGCGCTATATTCTTATCTTTGCGCTTTTCTTCCCAAATGGACCATTTCAAACAAAAGGAATGTTTGTCGGTTGAAATTTAACAGTGAACAATCCTTTTAGCCGACCGATGACAGACCATTATGGCCTGAAAAGAAGTCGGCCGTGTTTAATATTTTTGTCCCATAGTCGGACAAAAGATCTTTCATTCGAAGAAAGATAGTTCATGGATGAAAGACCTTTCTTTGGAAGAACATTCCCAGAAATATCGTTGGTCCATCTCCTGCCGGGTTTCAGTCAATCAACACGTGTGGCCAGTTTCAACAACTGTACCGGCCGATATGGACCAAAATGTTTATGGCCACGTCAGCGAAACGAACCTTCACCAGATGTTTGCTTGTACAACTGCTGTTTAACCAGCTCATATCTCCTGCTGTTTAGTTTCCCCCAACCCATCCTCAGATGAGGAATCTAAATTACGCACCCAAGACATTTCCAGGAGTCTAAAGATCTATCTTCAAACAACCAGTCAATTGAGGAAAATAGAACATTTGATTTATCCTCTTTTCAGGCTCCAAAAAGGCTAAAATGCCTGAAAGACAATGCTCAGTGGATGGATTGAGTTATCTTTTCAGCCCCAACAAAATGGGATCCTCCTTCTTTTGTTAAAGTCCATTCTACCTTTGCAGTTGTCACTTCTAGGGGGAGAAAAGTTTGATTCCCTTGAATCAAATGTCTAGCATTGCCTCCTGAAGCGGGCATTTCTCCTTTGCCAACTGTTCCAGGTTGAATTTTTTCAATTCAAAGAGGACTGCCTTTGGTCGTTCACTTCCGAGTTCTTTAATAAAAGAGTGTCCTCCCTATGGGTTGACTTCCTGCTAAGTCTTCATTGTTCAGCTGCTGGAGAACATAAGCAAAGTTTGGATTTCTAACGTTAATCTGTTTTACATTAGTCCTAACCACATCACAAGTATCCCTCCCTATCTTATTTTACTTTATAATTAAAAAGTCCATGGGTGGGGTTATAGTCACCATCACGGTAGTTGGAGAGGGCAATTAATTAATTAATTAGTTATTTGATTATTTAAATTCCATCTGTCCTACCATTTCACACTGGCAGAATTACCCATTTGTTGAACTACTGTTAGAACTAAGGGGGGGGGAAATATTAACGCTACAAATCCAAGACTCACACACAGACCTGATTGGTGTTCAATGGTTTATCAAGGTGATGAGACTTCAAGACTTCCTCCAAGTTAAAAGGATTGGCCACTAATTGTTTGCTGCTGCACATATGCTGTAAGTATCCCCGCCTGTCACGCGGGAGACCGGGGTTCGATTCCCCGACGGGGAGGCCTTGCATTTTTCTTAGTAGAAACGACAATGTTAATAAAGAAAGAGAAATATTAACAGCCTCATAGAAAATATTGAAGAAACCTGGAGAAATGAACCGTAGCATTTGTTCACTGTGCTTGGCAAGCTGGCAGCTCCTGGCCGGTTAGCTCAGTTGGTTAGAGCGTGGTGCTAATAACGCCAAGGTCGCGGGTTCGATCCCCGTACGGGCCATTCTGCTTTTACCTCTATGTAGTAAAGGTGGCTTAACAAGTAAAATTCTGCTTAGATGTATTGTAGCAAATGGCGGGATTGTGGCAGCAAATAGCATTTGTATCATTTCTGCTCACATATAGCATAGTGCCATCTCAGGGCACGCTGTGTTGATGATAAGCGCTATATTCTTATCTTTTGCGCTTTTCTTCCCAAATGGACCATTTCAAACAAAAGGAATGTTTGTCGGTTGAAATTTAACAGTGAACAATCCTTTTAGCCGACCGATGACAGACCATTATGGCCTGAAAAGAAGTCGGCCGTGTTTAATATTTTTGTCCCATAGTCGGACAAAGATCTTTCATTCGAAGAAAGATAGTTCATGGATGAAAGACCTTTCTTTGGAAGAACATTCCCAGAAATATCGTTGGTCCATCTCCTGCCGGGTTTCAGTCAATCAACACGTGTGGCCAGTTTCAACAACTGTACCGGCCGATATGGACCAAAATGTTTATGGCCACGTCAGCGAAACGAACCTTCACCAGATGTTTGCTTGTACAACTGCTGTTTAACCAGCTCATATCTCCTGCTGTTTAGTTTCCCCCAACCCATCCTCAGATGAGGAATCTAAATTACGCACCCAAGACATTTCCAGGAGTCTAAAGATCTATCTTCAAACAACCAGTCAATTGAGGAAAATAGAACATTTGATTTATCCTCTTTTCAGGCTCCAAAAAAGGCTAAAATGCCTGAAAGACAATGCTCAGTGGATGGATTGAGTTATCTTTTCAGCCCCAACAAAATGGGATCCTCCTTCTTTTGTTAAAGTCCATTCTACCTTTGCAGTTGTCACTTCTAGGGGGAGAAAAGTTTGATTCCCTTGAATCAAATGTCTAGCATTGCCTCCTGAAGCGGGCATTTCTCCTTTGCCAACTGTTCCAGGTTGAATTTTTTCAATTCAAAGAGGACTGCCTTTGGTCGTTCACTTCGAGTTCTTTAATAAAGAGTGTCCTCCCTATGGGTTGACTTCCTGCTAAGTCTTCATTGTTCAGCTGCTGGAGAACATAAGCAAAGTTTGGATTTCTAACGTTAATCTGTTTTACATTAGTCCTAACCACATCACAAGTATCCCTCCCTATCTTATTTTACTTTATAATTAAAAAGTCCATGGGTGGGGTTATAGTCACCATCACGGTAGTTGGAGAGGGCAATTAATTAATTAATTAGTTATTTGATTATTTAAATTCCATCTGTCCTACCATTTCACACTGGCAGAATTACCCATTTGTTGAACTACTGTTAGAACTAAGGGGGAAAATATTAACGCTACAAATCCAAGACTCACACACAGACCTGATTGGTGTTCAATGGTTTATCAAGGTGATGAGACTTCAAGACTTCCTCCAAGTTAAAAGGATTGGCCACTAATTGTTTGCTGCTGCACATATGCTGGGAACAGCACATAAAGGCAGCTAGGAATTTGTTGTTATTAAATGAAATGTAACTTTTCTCACAAAGAGGAGCTAGTATGGCAGTATGTTTGGTATCTAGCAACTTTGCTATGCAAGTAGTGTACAAATTGCTGCGTTTTCCACTGGAAAAGTATCTGTATACTTTTGGCCACTACGTGTCTCCCTTCTACTAAATCTGCTGTTCACCCCCTGTTGTCATGCTTTTTCTGTCCCAAGTAACATAGGAGCAGAGAGACAGACTACAGGAAGTTGAGGGTGTCTACCTACCGAAGTGTGCTCCTATTTGCTCACCGGCAGCCTGCCTCTCCTAACAGCCAAACATGCTGCAAGGCAGCAGCTCATGTAAGTAAACTGAGCTTTTCCAGCTGCTTAGTTCTGTGTCATGTCTCTCACTGCTATGCAATCCAGATATGACAAAGAACTAAGCATCCAAATCAGGCTTTTGCTTTCCTATACAGTGCATGTAGGGAAGTGTGGGAATCAAAGTCTTTTAAGTTCAATACTATTAGACTGACATCTAAGGGACAGGCCCCGGCTATGGAGACAGCAGAAAATAACAGAGCAGCAGCTGCAGGAATAGGGGGCATTGGACAGGGAAAATTTATCTGACAGCAGTAAGATGAGGCTCCTCTGGCACAGAATTGTTGGGCAATGAGGAAGCAACATAGTTTGCAGTGTTTGGTGAAGGTTCAGGTACGCTTTAAGCCATTGGTGCCAGTTTAACATGAGTACTTCTTGTTTATTAGCAGTTTCTCCTACCTCCAGGCCGATGCCATTGTTCTAAGAGGGCCGCTGATGCAGGGTCGTGCGACCCAACCCATCCATCAGCATTTCCTCGTTAGTATAGTGGTAAGTATCCCCGCCTGTCACGCGGGAGACCGGGGTTCGATTCCCCGACGGGGAGGCCTTGCATTTTCTTAGTAGAAACGACAATGTTAATAAAGAAAGAGAAAATATTAACAGCCTCATAGAAAATATTGAAGAAACCTGGAGAAATGAACCGTAGCATTTGTTCACTGTGCTTAGCAAGCTGGCAGCTCCTGGCCGGTTAGCTCAGTTGGTTAGAGCGTGGTGCTAATAACGCCAAGGTCGCGGGTTCGATCCCCGTACGGGCCATTCTGCTTTTTACCTCTATGTAGTAAAGGTGGCTTAACAAGTAAAATTCTGCTTAGATGTATTGTAGCAAATGGCGGGATTGTGGCAGCAAATAGCATTTGTATCATTTCTGCTCACATATAGCATAGTGCCATCTCAGGGCACGCTGTGTTGATGATAAGCGCTATATTCTTATCTTTTGCGCTTTTCTTCCCAAATGGACCATTTCAAACAAAAGGAATGTTTGTCGGTTGAAATTTAACAGTGAACAATCCTTTTAGCCGACCGATGACAGACCATTATGGCCTGAAAAGAAGTCGGCCGTGTTTAATATTTTTGTCCCATAGTCGGACAAAAGATCTTTCATTCGAAGAAAGATAGTTCATGGATGAAAGACCTTTCTTTGGAAGAACATTCCCAGAAATATCGTTGGTCCATCTCCTGCCGGGTTTCAGTCAATCAACACGTGTGGCCAGTTTCAACAACTGTACCGGCCGATATGGACCAAAATGTTTATGGCCACGTCAGCGAAACGAACCTTCACCAGATGTTTGCTTGTACAACTGCTGTTTAACCAGCTCATATCTCCTGCTGTTTAGTTTCCCCCAACCCATCCTCAGATGAGGAATCTAAATTACGCACCCAAGACATTTCCAGGAGTCTAAAGATCTATCTTCAAACAACCAGTCAATTGAGGAAAATAGAACATTTGATTTATCCTCTTTTCAGGCTCCAAAAAAGGCTAAAATGCCTGAAAGACAATGCTCAGTGGATGGATTGAGTTATCTTTTCAGCCCCAACAAAATGGGATCCTCCTTCTTTTGTTAAAGTCCATTCTACCTTTGCAGTTGTCACTTCTAGGGGGAGAAAAGTTTGATTCCCTTGAATCAAATGTCTAGCATTGCCTCCTGAAGCGGGCATTTCTCCTTTGCCAACTGTTCCAGGTTGAATTTTTTCAATTCAAAGAGGACTGCCTTTGGTCGTTCACTTCCGAGTTCTTTAATAAAAGAGTGTCCTCCCTATGGGTTGACTTCCTGCTAAGTCTTCATTGTTCAGCTGCTGGAGAACATAAGCAAAGTTTGGATTTCTAACGTTAATCTGTTTTACATTAGTCCTAACCACATCACAAGTATCCCTCCCTATCTTATTTTACTTTATAATTAAAAAGTCCATGGGTGGGGTTATAGTCACCATCACGGTAGTTGGAGAGGGCAATTAATTAATTAATTAGTTATTTGATTATTTAAATTCCATCTGTCCTACCATTTCACACTGGCAGAATTACCCATTTGTTGAACTACTGTTAGAACTAAGGGGAAAATATTAACGCTACAAATCCAAGACTCACACACAGACCTGATTGGTGTTCAATGGTTTATCAAGGTGATGAGACTTCAAGACTTCCTCCAAGTTAAAAGGATTGGCCACTAATTGTTTGCTGCTGCACATATGCTGGGAACAGCACATAAAGGCAGCTAGGAATTTGTTGTTATTAAATGAAATGTAACTTTTCTCACAAAGAGGAGCTAGTATGGCAGTATGTTTGGTATCTAGCAACTTTGCTATGCAAGTAGTGTACAAATTGCTGCGTTTTCCACTGGAAAAGTATCTGTATACTTTTGGCCACTACGTGTCTCCCTTCTACTAAATCTGCTGTTCACCCCCTGTTGTCATGCTTTTTCTGTCCCAAGTAACATAGGAGCAGAGAGACAGACTACAGGAAGTTGGGAGTGTCTACCTACCGAAGTGTGCTCCTATTTGCTCACCGGCAGCCTGCCTCTCCTAACAGCCAAACATGCTGCAAGGCAGCAGCTCATGTAAGTAAACTGAGCTTTTCCAGCTGCTTAGTTCTGTGTCATGTCTCTCACTGCTATGCAATCCAGATATGACAAAGAACTAAGCATCCAAATCAGGCTTTTGCTTTCCTATACAGTGCATGTAGGGAAGTGTGGGAATCAAAGTCTTTTAAGTTCAATACTATTAGACTGACATCTAAGGGACAGGCCCCCGGCTATGGAGACAGCAGAAAATAACAGAGCAGCAGCTGCAGGAATAGGGGGCATTGGACAGGGAAAATTTATCTGACAGCAGTAAGATGAGGCTCCTCTGGCACAGAATTGTTGGGCAATGAGGAAGCAACATAGTTTGCAGTGTTTGGTGAAGGTTCAGGTACGCTTTAAGCCATTGGTGCCAGTTTAACATGAGTACTTCTTGTTTATTAGCAGTTTCTCCTACCTCCAGGCCGATGCCATTGTTCTAAGAGGGCCGCTGATGCAGGGTCGTGCGACCCAACCCATCCATCAGCATTTCCTCGTTAGTATAGTGGTAAGTATCCCCGCCTGTCACGCGGGAGACCGGGGTTCGATTCCCCGACGGGGAGGCCTTGCATTTTCTTAGTAGAAACGACAATGTTAATAAAGAAAGAGAAAATATTAACAGCCTCATAGAAAATATTGAAGAAACCTGGAGAAATGAACCGTAGCATTTGTTCACTGTGCTTAGCAAGCTGGCAGCTCCTGGCCGGTTAGCTCAGTTGGTTAGAGCGTGGTGCTAATAACGCCAAGGTCGCGGGTTCGATCCCCGTACGGGCCATTCTGCTTTTTACCTCTATGTAGTAAAGGTGGCTTAACAAGTAAAATTCTGCTTAGATGTATTGTAGCAAATGGCGGGATTGTGGCAGCAAATAGCATTTGTATCATTTCTGCTCACATATAGCATAGTGCCATCTCAGGGCACGCTGTGTTGATGTAAGCGCTATATTCTTATCTTTTGCGCTTTTCTTCCCAAATGGACCATTTCAAACAAAAGGAATGTTTGTCGGTTGAAATTTAACAGTGAACAATCCTTTTAGCCGACCGATGACAGACCATTATGGCCTGAAAAGAAGTCGGCCGTGTTTAATATTTTTGTCCCATAGTCGGACAAAAGATCTTTCATTCGAAGAAAGATAGTTCATGGATGAAAGACCTTTCTTTGGAAGAACATTCCCAGAAATATCGTTGGTCCATCTCCTGCCGGGTTTCAGTCAATCAACACGTGTGGCCAGTTTCAACAACTGTACCGGCCGATATGGACCAAAATGTTTATGGCCACGTCAGCGAAACGAACCTTCACCAGATGTTTGCTTGTACAACTGCTGTTTAACCAGCTCATATCTCCTGCTGTTTAGTTTCCCCCAACCCATCCTCAGATGAGGAATCTAAATTACGCACCCAAGACATTTCCAGGAGTCTAAAGATCTATCTTCAAACAACCAGTCAATTGAGGAAAATAGAACATTTGATTTATCCTCTTTTCAGGCTCCAAAAAAGGCTAAAATGCCTGAAAGACAATGCTCAGTGGATGGATTGAGTTATCTTTTCAGCCCCAACAAAATGGGATCCTCCTTCTTTTGTTAAAGTCCATTCTACCTTTGCAGTTGTCACTTCTAGGGGAGAAAAGTTTGATTCCCTTGAATCAAATGTCTAGCATTGCCTCCTGAAGCGGGCATTTCTCCTTTGCCAACTGTTCCAGGTTGAATTTTTTCAATTCAAAGAGGACTGCCTTTGGTCGTTCACTTCCGAGTTCTTTAATAAAGAGTGTCCTCCCTATGGGTTGACTTCCTGCTAAGTCTTCATTGTTCAGCTGCTGGAGAACATAAGCAAAGTTTGGATTTCTAACGTTAATCTGTTTTACATTAGTCCTAACCACATCACAAGTATCCCTCCTATCTTATTTTACTTTATAATTAAAAAGTCCATGGGTGGGGTTATAGTCACCATCACGGTAGTTGGAGAGGGCAATTAATTAATTAATTAGTTATTTGATTATTTAAATTCCATCTGTCCTACCATTTCACACTGGCAGAATTACCCATTTGTTGAACTACTGTTAGAACTAAGGGGAAAATATTAACGCTACAAATCCAAGACTCACACACAGACCTGATTGGTGTTCAATGGTTTATCAAGGTGATGAGACTTCAAGACTTCCTCCAAGTTAAAAGGATTGGCCACTAATTGTTTGCTGCTGCACATATGCTGGGAACAGCACATAAAGGCAGCTAGGAATTTGTTGTTATTAAATGAAATGTAACTTTTCTCACAAAGAGGAGCTAGTATGGCAGTATGTTTGGTATCTAGCAACTTTGCTATGCAAGTAGTGTACAAATTGCTGCGTTTTCCACTGGAAAAGTATCTGTATACTTTTGGCCACTACGTGTCTCCCTTCTACTAAATCTGCTGTTCACCCCCTGTTGTCATGCTTTTTCTGTCCCAAGTAACATAGGAGCAGAGAGACAGACTACAGGAAGTTGGGAGTGTCTACCTACCGAAGTGTGCTCCTATTTGCTCACCGGCAGCCTGCCTCTCCTAACAGCCAAACATGCTGCAAGGCAGCAGCTCATGTAAGTAAACTGAGCTTTTCCAGCTGCTTAGTTCTGTGTCATGTCTCTCACTGCTATGCAATCCAGATATGACAAAGAACTAAGCATCCAAATCAGGCTTTTGCTTTCCTATACAGTGCATGTAGGGAAGTGTGGGAATCAAAGTCTTTTAAGTTCAATACTATTAGACTGACATCTAAGGGACAGGCCCCCGGCTATGGAGACAGCAGAAAATAACAGAGCAGCAGCTGCAGGAATAGGGGGCATTGGACAGGGAAAATTTATCTGACAGCAGTAAGATGAGGCTCCTCTGGCACAGAATTGTTGGGCAATGAGGAAGCAACATAGTTTGCAGTGTTTGGTGAAGGTTCAGGTACGCTTTAAGCCATTGGTGCCAGTTTAACATGAGTACTTCTTGTTTATTAGCAGTTTCTCCTACCTCCAGGCCGATGCCATTGTTCTAAGAGGGCCGCTGATGCAGGGTCGTGCGACCCAACCCATCCATCAGCATTTCCTCGTTAGTATAGTGGTAAGTATCCCCGCCTGTCACGCGGGAGACCGGGGTTCGATTCCCCGACGGGGAGGCCTTGCATTTTCTTAGTAGAAACGACAATGTTAATAAAGAAGAGAAAATATTAACAGCCTCATAGAAAATATTGAAGAAACCTGGAGAAATGAACCGTAGCATTTGTTCACTGTGCTTAGCAAGCTGGCAGCTCCTGGCCGGTTAGCTCAGTTGGTTAGAGCGTGGTGCTAATAACGCCAAGGTCGCGGGTTCGATCCCGTACGGGCCATTCTGCTTTTACCTCTATGTAGTAAAGGTGGCTTAACAAGTAAAATTCTGCTTAGATGTATTGTAGCAAATGACGGGATTGTGGCAGCAAATAGCATTTGTATCATTTCTGCTCACATATAGCATAGTGCCATCTCAGGGCACGCTGTGTTGATGTAAGCGCTATATTCTTATCTTTTGCGCTTTTCTTCCCAAATGGACCATTTCAAACAAAAGGAATGTTTGTCGGTTGAAATTTAACAGTGAACAATCCTTTTAGCCGACCGATGACAGACCATTATGGCCTGAAAAGAAGTCGGCCGTGTTTAATATTTTTGTCCCATAGTCGGACAAAAGATCTTTCATTCGAAGAAAGATAGTTCATGGATGAAAGACCTTTCTTTGGAAGAACATTCCCAGAAATATCGTTGGTCCATCTCCTGCCGGGTTTCAGTCAATCAACACGTGTGGCCAGTTTCAACAACTGTACCGGCCGATATGGACCAAAATGTTTATGGCCACGTCAGCGAAGCGAACCTTCACCAGATGTTTGCTTGTACAACTGCTGTTTAACCAGCTCATATCTCCTGCTGTTTAGTTTCCCCCAACCCATCCTCAGATGAGGAATCTAAATTACGCACCCAAGACATTTCCAGGAGTCTAAAGATCTATCTTCAAACAACCAGTCAATTGAGGAAAATAGAACATTTGATTTATCCTCTTTTCAGGCTCCAAAAAAGGCTAAAATGCCTGAAAGACAATGCTCAGTGGATGGATTGAGTTATCTTTTCAGCCCCAACAAAATGGGATCCTCCTTCTTTTGTTAAAGTCCATTCTACCTTTGCAGTTGTCACTTCTAGGGGAGAAAAGTTTGATTCCCTTGAATCAAATGTCTAGCATTGCCTCCTGAAGCGGGCATTTCTCCTTTGCCAACTGTTCCAGGTTGAATTTTTTCAATTCAAAGAGGACTGCCTTTGGTCGTTCACTTCCGAGTTCTTTAATAAAGAGTGTCCTCCCTATGGGTTGACTTCCTGCTAAGTCTTCATTGTTCAGCTGCTGGAGAACATAAGCAAAGTTTGGATTTCTAACGTTAATCTGTTTTACATTAGTCCTAACCACATCACAAGTATCCCTCCTATCTTATTTTACTTTATAATTAAAAAGTCCATGGGTGGGGTTATAGTCACCATCACGGTAGTTGGAGAGGGCAATTAATTAATTAATTAGTTATTTGATTATTTAAATTCCATCTGTCCTACCATTTCACACTGGCAGAATTACCCATTTGTTGAACTACTGTTAGAACTAAGGGGAAAATATTAACGCTACAAATCCAAGACTCACACACAGACCTGATTGGTGTTCAATGGTTTATCAAGGTGATGAGACTTCAAGACTTCCTCCAAGTTAAAAGGATTGGCCACTAATTGTTTGCTGCTGCACATATGCTGGGAACAGCACATAAAGGCAGCTAGGAATTTGTTGTTATTAAATGAAATGTAACTTTTCTCACAAAGAGGAGCTAGTATGGCAGTATGTTTGGTATCTAGCAACTTTGCTATGCAAGTAGTGTACAAATTGCTGCGTTTTCCACTGGAAAAGTATCTGTATACTTTTGGCCACTACGTGTCTCCCTTCTACTAAATCTGCTGTTCACCCCCTGTTGTCATGCTTTTTCTGTCCCAAGTAACATAGGAGCAGAGAGACAGACTACAGGAAGTTGGGAGTGTCTACCTACCGAAGTGTGCTCCTATTTGCTCACCGGCAGCCTGCCTCTCCTAACAGCCAAACATGCTGCAAGGCAGCAGCTCATGTAAGTAAACTGAGCTTTTCCAGCTGCTTAGTTCTGTGTCATGTCTCTCACTGCTATGCAATCCAGATATGACAAAGAACTAAGCATCCAAATCAGGCTTTTGCTTTCCTATACAGTGCATGTAGGGAAGTGTGGGAATCAAAGTCTTTTAAGTTCAATACTATTAGACTGACATCTAAGGGACAGGCCCCCGGCTATGGAGACAGCAGAAAATAACAGAGCAGCAGCTGCAGGAATAGGGGGCATTGGACAGGGAAAATTTATCTGACAGCAGTAAGATGAGGCTCCTCTGGCACAGAATTGTTGGGCAATGAGGAAGCAACATAGTTTGCAGTGTTTGGTGAAGGTTCAGGTACGCTTTAAGCCATTGGTGCCAGTTTAACATGAGTACTTCTTGTTTATTAGCAGTTTCTCCTACCTCCAGGCCGATGCCATTGTTCTAAGAGGGCCGCTGATGCAGGGTCGTGCGACCCAACCCATCCATCAGCATTTCCTCGTTAGTATAGTGGTAAGTATCCCCGCCTGTCACGCGGGAGACCGGGGTTCGATTCCCCGACGGGGAGGCCTTGCATTTTCTTAGTAGAAACGACAATGTTAATAAAGAAGAGAAAATATTAACAGCCTCATAGAAAATATTGAAGAAACCTGGAGAAATGAACCGTAGCATTTGTTCACTGTGCTTAGCAAGCTGGCAGCTCCTGGCCGGTTAGCTCAGTTGGTTAGAGCGTGGTGCTAATAACGCCAAGGTCGCGGGTTCGATCCCGTACGGGCCATTCTGCTTTTACCTCTATGTAGTAAAGGTGGCTTAACAAGTAAAATTCTGCTTAGATGTATTGTAGCAAATGACGGGATTGTGGCAGCAAATAGCATTTGTATCATTTCTGCTCACATATAGCATAGTGCCATCTCAGGGCACGCTGTGTTGATAGTAAGCGCTATATTCTTATCTTTTGCGCTTTTCTTCCCAAATGGACCATTTCAAACAAAAGGAATGTTTGTCGGTTGAAATTTAACAGTGAACAATCCTTTTAGCCGACCGATGACAGACCATTATGGCCTGAAAAGAAGTCGGCCGTGTTTAATATTTTTGTCCCATAGTCGGACAAAAGATCTTTCATTCGAAGAAAGATAGTTCATGGATGAAAGACCTTTCTTTGGAAGAACATTCCCAGAAATATCGTTGGTCCATCTCCTGCCGGGTTTCAGTCAATCAACACGTGTGGCCAGTTTCAACAACTGTACCGGCCGATATGGACCAAAATGTTTATGGCCACGTCAGCGAAACGAACCTTCACCAGATGTTTGCTTGTACAACTGCTGTTTAACCAGCTCATATCTCCTGCTGTTTAGTTTCCCCCCAACCCATCCTCAGATGAGGAATCTAAATTACGCACCCAAGACATTTCCAGGAGTCTAAAGATCTATCTTCAAACAACCAGTCAATTGAGGAAAATAGAACATTTGATTTATCCTCTTTTCAGGCTCCAAAAAGGCTAAAATGCCTGAAAGACAATGCTCAGTGGATGGATTGAGTTATCTTTTCAGCCCCAACAAAATGGGATCCTCCTTCTTTTGTTAAAGTCCATTCTACCTTTGCAGTTGTCACTTCTAGGGGGAGAAAAGTTTGATTCCCTTGAATCAAATGTCTAGCATTGCCTCCTGAAGCGGGCATTTCTCCTTTGCCAACTGTTCCAGGTTGAATTTTTTCAATTCAAAGAGGACTGCCTTTGGTCGTTCACTTCCGAGTTCTTTAATAAAGAGTGTCCTCCCTATGGGTTGACTTCCTGCTAAGTCTTCATTGTTCAGCTGCTGGAGAACATAAGCAAAGTTTGGATTTCTAACGTTAATCTGTTTTACATTAGTCCTAACCACATCACAAGTATCCCTCCTATCTTATTTTACTTTATAATTAAAAAGTCCATGGGTGGGGTTATAGTCACCATCACGGTAGTTGGAGAGGGCAATTAATTAATTAATTAGTTATTTGATTATTTAAATTCCATCTGTCCTACCATTTCACACTGGCAGAATTACCCATTTGTTGAACTACTGTTAGAACTAAGGGGAAAATATTAACGCTACAAATCCAAGACTCACACACAGACCTGATTGGTGTTCAATGGTTTATCAAGGTGATGAGACTTCAAGACTTCCTCCAAGTTAAAAGGATTGGCCACTAATTGTTTGCTGCTGCATATGCTGGGAACAGCACATAAAGGCAGCTAGGAATTTGTTGTTATTAAATGAAATGTAACTTTTCTCACAAAGAGGAGCTAGTATGGCAGTATGTTTGGTATCTAGCAACTTTGCTATGCAAGTAGTGTACAAATTGCTGCGTTTTCCACTGGAAAAGTATCTGTATACTTTTGGCCACTACGTGTCTCCCTTCTACTAAATCTGCTGTTCACCCCCTGTTGTCATGCTTTTTCTGTCCCAAGTAACATAGGAGCAGAGAGACAGACTACAGGAAGTTGAGAGTGTCTACCTACCGAAGTGTGCTCCTATTTGCTCACCGGCAGCCTGCCTCTCCTAACAGCCAAACATGCTGCAAGGCAGCAGCTCATGTAAGTAAACTGAGCTTTTCCAGCTGCTTAGTTCTGTGTCATGTCTCTCACTGCTATGCAATCCAGATATGACAAAGAACTAAGCATCCAAATCAGGCTTTTGCTTTCCTATACAGTGCATGTAGGGAAGTGTGGGAATCAAAGTCTTTTAAGTTCAATACTATTAGACTGACATCTAAGGGACAGGCCCCCGGCTATGGAGACAGCAGAAAATAACAGAGCAGCAGCTGCAGGAATAGGGGGCATTGGACAGGGAAAATTTATCTGACAGCAGTAAGATGAGGCTCCTCTGGCACAGAATTGTTGGGCAATGAGGAAGCAACATAGTTTGCAGTGTTTGGTGAAGGTTCAGGTACGCTTTAAGCCATTGGTGCCAGTTTAACATGAGTACTTCTTGTTTATTAGCAGTTTCTCCTACCTCCAGGCCGATGCCATTGTTCTAAGAGGGCCGCTGATGCAGGGTCGTGCGACCCAACCCATCCATCAGCATTTCCTCGTTAGTATAGTGGTAAGTATCCCCGCCTGTCACGCGGGAGACCGGGGTTCGATTCCCCGGCGGGAGGCCTTGCATTTTCTTAGTAGAAACGACAATGTTAATAAAGAAGAGAAAATATTAACAGCCTCATAGAAAATATTGAAGAAACCTGGAGAAATGAACCGTAGCATTTGTTCACTGTGCTTAGCAAGCTGGCAGCTCCTGGCCGGTTAGCTCAGTTGGTTAGAGCGTGGTGCTAATAACGCCAAGGTCGCGGGTTCGATCCCGTACGGGCCATTCTGCTTTTACCTCTATGTAGTAAAGGTGGCTTAACAAGTAAAATTCTGCTTAGATGTATTGTAGCAAATGACGGGATTGTGGCAGCAAATAGCATTTGTATCATTTCTGCTCACATATAGCATAGTGCCATCTCAGGGCACGCTGTGTTGATAATAAGCGCTATATTCTTATCTTTTGCGCTTTTCTTCCCAAATGGACCATTTCAAACAAAAGGAATGTTTGTCGGTTGAAATTTAACAGTGAACAATCCTTTTAGCCGACCGATGACAGACCATTATGGCCTGAAAAGAAGTCGGCCGTGTTTAATATTTTTGTCCCATAGTCGGACAAAAGATCTTTCATTCGAAGAAAGATAGTTCATGGATGAAAGACCTTTCTTTGGAAGAACATTCCCAGAAATATCGTTGGTCCATCTCCTGCCGGGTTTCAGTCAATCAACACGTGTGGCCAGTTTCAACAACTGTACCGGCCGATATGGACCAAAATGTTTATGGCCACGTCAGCGAAACGAACCTTCACCAGATGTTTGCTTGTACAACTGCTGTTTAACCAGCTCATATCTCCTGCTGTTTAGTTTCCCCCAACCCATCCTCAGATGAGGAATCTAAATTACGCACCCAAGACATTTCCAGGAGTCTAAAGATCTATCTTCAAACAACCAGTCAATTGAGGAAAATAGAACATTTGATTTATCCTCTTTTCAGGCTCCAAAAAGGCTAAAATGCCTGAAAGACAATGCTCAGTGGATGGATTGAGTTATCTTTTCAGCCCCAACAAAATGGGATCCTCCTTCTTTTGTTAAAGTCCATTCTACCTTTGCAGTTGTCACTTCTAGGGGAGAAAAGTTTGATTCCCTTGAATCAAATGTCTAGCATTGCCTCCTGAAGCGGGCATTTCTCCTTTGCCAACTGTTCCAGGTTGAATTTTTTCAATTCAAAGAGGACTGCCTTTGGTCGTTCACTTCCGAGTTCTTTAATAAAGAGTGTCCTCCCTATGGGTTGACTTCCTGCTAAGTCTTCATTGTTCAGCTGCTGGAGAACATAAGCAAAGTTTGGATTTCTAACGTTAATCTGTTTTACATTAGTCCTAACCACATCACAAGTATCCCTCCTATCTTATTTTACTTTATAATTAAAAAGTCCATGGGTGGGGTTATAGTCACCATCACGGTAGTTGGAGAGGGCAATTAATTAATTAATTAGTTATTTGATTATTTAAATTCCATCTGTCCTACCATTTCACACTGGCAGAATTACCCATTTGTTGAACTACTGTTAGAACTAAGGGGAAAATATTAACGCTACAAATCCAAGACTCACACACAGACCTGATTGGTGTTCAATGGTTTATCAAGGTGATGAGACTTCAAGACTTCCTCCAAGTTAAAAGGATTGGCCACTAATTGTTTGCTGCTGCACATATGCTGGGAACAGCACATAAAGGCAGCTAGGAATTTGTTGTTATTAAATGAAATGTAACTTTTCTCACAAAGAGGAGCTAGTATGGCAGTATGTTTGGTATCTAGCAACTTTGCTATGCAAGTAGTGTACAAATTGCTGCGTTTTCCACTGGAAAAGTATCTGTATACTTTTGGCCACTACGTGTCTCCCTTCTACTAAATCTGCTGTTCACCCCCTGTTGTCATGCTTTTTCTGTCCCAAGTAACATAGGAGCAGAGAGACAGACTACAGGAAGTTGGGAGTGTCTACCTACCGAAGTGTGCTCCTATTTGCTCACCGGCAGCCTGCCTCTCCTAACAGCCAAACATGCTGCAAGGCAGCAGCTCATGTAAGTAAACTGAGCTTTTCCAGCTGCTTAGTTCTGTGTCATGTCTCTCACTGCTATGCAATCCAGATATGACAAAGAACTAAGCATCCAAATCAGGCTTTTGCTTTCCTATACAGTGCATGTAGGGAAGTGTGGGAATCAAAGTCTTTTAAGTTCAATACTATTAGACTGACATCTAAGGGACAGGCCCCCGGCTATGGAGACAGCAGAAAATAACAGAGCAGCAGCTGCAGGAATAGGGGGCATTGGACAGGGAAAATTTATCTGACAGCAGTAAGATGAGGCTCCTCTGGCACAGAATTGTTGGGCAATGAGGAAGCAACATAGTTTGCAGTGTTTGGTGAAGGTTCAGGTACGCTTTAAGCCATTGGTGCCAGTTTAACATGAGTACTTCTTGTTTATTAGCAGTTTCTCCTACCTCCAGGCCGATGCCATTGTTCTAAGAGGGCCGCTGATGCAGGGTCGTGCGACCCAACCCATCCATCAGCATTTCCTCGTTAGTATAGTGGTAAGTATCCCCGCCTGTCACGCGGGAGACCGGGGTTCGATTCCCCGACGGGGAGGCCTTGCATTTTTCTTAGTAGAAACGACAATGTTAATAAAGAAAGAGAAAATATTTACAGCCTCATAGAAAATATTGAAGAAACCTGGAGAAATGAACCGTAGCATTTGTTCACTGTGCTTAGCAAGCTGGCAGCTCCTGGCCGGTTAGCTCAGTTGGTTAGAGCGTGGTGCTAATAACGCCAAGGTCGCGGGTTCGATCCCGTACGGGCCATTCTGCTTTTTACCTCTATGTAGTAAAGGTGGCTTAACAAGTAAAATTCTGCTTAGATGTATTGTAGCAAATGACGGGATTGTGGCAGCAAATAGCATTTGTATCATTTCTGCTCACATATAGCATAGTGCCATCTCAGGGCACGCTGTGTTGATGTAAGCGCTATATTCTTATCTTTTGCGCTTTTCTTCCCAAATGGACCATTTCAAACAAAAGGAATGTTTGTCGGTTGAAATTTAACAGTGAACAATCCTTTTAGCCGACCGATGACAGACCATTATGGCCTGAAAAGAAGTCGGCCGTGTTTAATATTTTTGTCCCATAGTCGGACAAAAGATCTTTCATTCGAAGAAAGATAGTTCATGGATGAAAGACCTTTCTTTGGAAGAACATTCCCAGAAATATCGTTGGTCCATCTCCTGCCGGGTTTCAGTCAATCAACACGTGTGGCCAGTTTCAACAACTGTACCGGCCGATATGGACCAAAATGTTTATGGCCACGTCAGCGAAACGAACCTTCACCAGATGTTTGCTTGTACAACTGCTGTTTAACCAGCTCATATCTCCTGCTGTTTAGTTTCCCCCAACCCATCCTCAGATGAGGAATCTAAATTACGCACCCAAGACATTTCCAGGAGTCTAAAGATCTATCTTCAAACAACCAGTCAATTGAGGAAAATAGAACATTTGATTTATCCTCTTTTCAGGCTCCAAAAAAGGCTAAAATGCCTGAAAGACAATGCTCAGTGGATGGATTGAGTTATCTTTTCAGCCCCAACAAAATGGGATCCTCCTTCTTTTGTTAAAGTCCATTCTACCTTTGCAGTTGTCACTTCTAGGGGGAGAAAAGTTTGATTCCCTTGAATCAAATGTCTAGCATTGCCTCCTGAAGCGGGCATTTCTCCTTTGCCAACTGTTCCAGGTTGAATTTTTTCAATTCAAAGAGGACTGCCTTTGGTCGTTCACTTCCGAGTTCTTTAATAAAGAGTGTCCTCCCTATGGGTTGACTTCCTGCTAAGTCTTCATTGTTCAGCTGCTGGAGAACATAAGCAAAGTTTGGATTTCTAACGTTAATCTGTTTTACATTAGTCCTAACCACATCACAAGTATCCCTCCTATCTTATTTTACTTTATAATTAAAAAGTCCATGGGTGGGGTTATAGTCACCATCACGGTAGTTGGAGAGGGCAATTAATTAATTAATTAGTTATTTGATTATTTAAATTCCATCTGTCCTACCATTTCACACTGGC
The DNA here is from genome assembly GCA_033119425.1 of Bufotes viridis. Taxonomy (NCBI): domain Eukaryota; kingdom Metazoa; phylum Chordata; class Amphibia; order Anura; family Bufonidae; genus Bufotes; species Bufotes viridis. The sequence goes on from JAKVIS010002059.1 coordinate 20,006, forward strand.
AGAATTACCCATTTGTTGAACTACTGTTAGAACTAAGGGGAAAATATTAACGCTACAAATCCAAGACTCACACACAGACCTGATTGGTGTTCAATGGTTTATCAAGGTGATGAGACTTCAAGACTTCCTCCAAGTTAAAAGGATTGGCCACTAATTGTTTGCTGCTGCACATATGCTGGGAACAGCACATAAAGGCAGCTAGGAATTTGTTGTTATTAAATGAAATGTAACTTTTCTCACAAAGAGGAGCTAGTATGGCAGTATGTTTGGTATCTAGCAACTTTGCTATGCAAGTAGTGTACAAATTGCTGCGTTTTCCACTGGAAAAGTATCTGTATACTTTTGGCCACTACGTGTCTCCCTTCTACTAAATCTGCTGTTCACCCCCTGTTGTCATGCTTTTTCTGTCCCAAGTAACATAGGAGCAGAGAGACAGACTACAGGAAGTTGAGAGTGTCTACCTACCGAAGTGTGCTCCTATTTGCTCACCGGCAGCCTGCCTCTCCTAACAGCCAAACATGCTGCAAGGCAGCAGCTCATGTAAGTAAACTGAGCTTTTCCAGCTGCTTAGTTCTGTGTCATGTCTCTCACTGCTATGCAATCCAGATATGACAAAGAACTAAGCATCCAAATCAGGCTTTTGCTTTCCTATACAGTGCATGTAGGGAAGTGTGGGAATCAAAGTCTTTTAAGTTCAATACTATTAGACTGACATCTAAGGGACAGGCCCCCGGCTATGGAGACAGCAGAAAATAACAGAGCAGCAGCTGCAGGAATAGGGGGCATTGGACAGGGAAAATTTATCTGACAGCAGTAAGATGAGGCTCCTCTGGCACAGAATTGTTGGGCAATGAGGAAGCAACATAGTTTGCAGTGTTTGGTGAAGGTTCAGGTACGCTTTAAGCCATTGGTGCCAGTTTAACATGAGTACTTCTTGTTTATTAGCAGTTTCTCCTACCTCCAGGCCGATGCCATTGTTCTAAGAGGGCCGCTGATGCAGGGTCGTGCGACCCAACCCATCCATCAGCATTTCCTCGTTAGTATAGTGGTAAGTATCCCCGCCTGTCACGCGGGAGACCGGGGTTCGATTCCCCGACAGGGAGGCCTTGCATTTTCTTAGTAGAAACGACAATGTTAATAAAGAAAGAGAAAATATTAACAGCCTCATAGAAAATATTGAAGAAACCTGGAGAAATGAACCGTAGCATTTGTTCACTGTGCTTAGCAAGCTGGCAGCTCCTGGCCGGTTAGCTCAGTTGGTTAGAGCGTGGTGCTAATAACGCCAAGGTCGCGGGTTCGATCCCGTACGGGCCATTCTGCTTTTTACCTCTATGTAGTAAAGGTGGCTTAACAAGTAAAATTCTGCTTAGATGTATTGTAGCAAATGACGGGATTGTGGCAGCAAATAGCATTTGTATCATTTCTGCTCACATATAGCATAGTGCCATCTCAGGGCACGCTGTGTTGATGATAAGCGCTATATTCTTATCTTTTGCGCTTTTCTTCCCAAATGGACCATTTCAAACAAAAGGAATGTTTGTCGGTTGAAATTTAACAGTGAACAATCCTTTTAGCCGACCGATGACAGACCATTATGGCCTGAAAAGAAGTCGGCCGTGTTTAATATTTTTGTCCCATAGTCGGACAAAAGATCTTTCATTCGAAGAAAGATAGTTCATGGATGAAAGACCTTTCTTTGGAAGAACATTCCCAGAAATATCGTTGGTCCATCTCCTGCCGGGTTTCAGTCAATCAACACGTGTGGCCAGTTTCAACAACTGTACCGGCCGATATGGACCAAAATGTTTATGGCCACGTCAGCGAAACGAACCTTCACCAGATGTTTGCTTGTACAACTGCTGTTTAACCAGCTCATATCTCCTGCTGTTTAGTTTCCCCCAACCCATCCTCAGATGAGGAATCTAAATTACGCACCCAAGACATTTCCAGGAGTCTAAAGATCTATCTTCAAACAACCAGTCAATTGAGGAAAATAGAACATTTGATTTATCCTCTTTTCAGGCTCCAAAAAGGCTAAAATGCCTGAAAGACAATGCTCAGTGGATGGATTGAGTTATCTTTTCAGCCCCAACAAAATGGGATCCTCCTTCTTTTGTTAAAGTCCATTCTACCTTTGCAGTTGTCACTTCTAGGGGGAGAAAAGTTTGATTCCCTTGAATCAAATGTCTAGCATTGCCTCCTGAAGCGGGCATTTCTCCTTTGCCAACTGTTCCAGGTTGAATTTTTCAATTCAAAGAGGACTGCCTTTGGTCGTTCACTTCCGAGTTCTTTAATAAAGAGTGTCCTCCCTATGGGTTGACTTCCTGCTAAGTCTTCATTGTTCAGCTGCTGGAGAACATAAGCAAAGTTTGGATTTCTAACGTTAATCTGTTTTACATTAGTCCTAACCACATCACAAGTATCCCTCCCTATCTTATTTTACTTTATAATTAAAAAGTCCATGGGTGGGGTTATAGTCACCATCACGGTAGTTGGAGAGGGCAATTAATTAATTAATTAGTTATTTGATTATTTAAATTCCATCTGTCCTACCATTTCACACTGGCAGAATTACCCATTTGTTGAACTACTGTTAGAACTAAGGGGAAAATATTACGCTACAAATCCAAGACTCACACACAGACCTGATTGGTGTTCAATGGTTTATCAAGGTGATGAGACTTCAAGACTTCCTCCAAGTTAAAAGGATTGGCCACTAATTGTTTGCTGCTGCACATATGCTGGGAACAGCACATAAAGGCAGCTAGGAATTTGTTGTTATTAAATGAAATGTAACTTTTCTCACAAAGAGGAGCTAGTATGGCAGTATGTTTGGTATCTAGCAACTTTGCTATGCAAGTAGTGTACAAATTGCTGCGTTTTTCCACTGGAAAAGTATCTGTATACTTTTGGCCACTACGTGTCTCCCTTCTACTAAATCTGCTGTTCACCCCCTGTTGTCATGCTTTTTCTGTCCCAAGTAACATAGGAGCAGAGACACAGACTGCTAAGGAAGTTGGGGGGTGCTCCACTCACCGGCGGTGCTCCCATTTTGCTCACCGGCAGCCTGCCTCCTAACAGCCAAACAGTCACGCGGAGACCGGGTTCGATTCCCCGACGGGGAGGCCTTGCATTTTTCTTAGTAGAAACGACAATGTTAATAAAGAAAGAGAAAATATTAACAGCCTCATAGAAAATATTGAAGAAACCTGGAGAAATGAACCGTAGCATTTGTTCACTGTGCTTGGCAAGCTGGCAGCTCCTGGCCGGTTAGCTCAGTTGGTTAGAGCGTGGTGCTAATAACGCCAAGGTCGCGGGTTCGATCCCCGTACGGGCCATTCTGCTTTTTACCTCTATGTAGTAAAGGTGGCTTAACAAGTAAAATTCTGCTTAGATGTATTGTAGCAAATGACGGGATTGTGGCAGAAAATAGCATTTGTATCATTTCTGCTCACTTATAGCATAGTGCCATCTCAGGGCACGCTGTGTTGATGATAGCGCTATATTCTTATCTTTGCGCTTTTCTTTCCAAATGGACCATTTCAAACAAAGGAATGTTTGTCGGTTGAAATTTAACAGTGAACAATCCTTTTAGCCGACCGATGACAGACCATTATGGCCTGAAAGAAGTCGGCCGTGTTTATATTTTTGTCCCATAGTCGGACAAAGATCTTTCATTCGAAGAAAGATAGTTCATGGATGAAAGACCTTTCTTTGGAAGAACATTCCCAGAAATATCGTTGGTCCATCTCCTGCCGGGTTTCAGTCAATCAACACGTGTGGCCAGTTTCAACAACTGTACCGGCCGATATGGACCAAAATGTTTATGGCCACGTCAGCGAAACGAACCTTCACCAGATGTTTGCTTGTACAACTGCTGTTTAACCAGCTCATATCTCCTGCTGTTTAGTTTCCCCAACCCATCCTCAGATGAGGAATCTAAATTACGCACTCAAGACATTTCCAGGAGTCTAAAGATCTATCTTCAAACAACCAGTCAATTGAGGAAAATAGAACATTTGATTTATCCTCTTTCAGGCTCCAAAAGGCTAAAATGCCTGAAAGACAATGCTCAGTGGATGGATTGAGTTATCTTTTCAGCCCCAACAAAATGGGATCCTCCTTCTTTGTTAAAGTCCATTCTACCTTTGCAGTTGTCACTTCTAGGGGGAGAAAAGTTTGATTCCCTTGAATCAAATGTCTAGCATTGCCTCCTGAAGCGGGCATTTCTCCTTTGCCAACTGTTCCAGGTTGAATTTTTTCAATTCAAAGAGGACTGCCTTTGGTCGTTCACTTCCGAGTTCTTTAATAAAGAGTGTCCTCCTATGGGTTGACTTCCTGCTAAGTCTTCATTGTTCAGCTGCTGGAGAACATAAGCAAAGTTTGGATTTCTAACGTTAATCTGTTTTACATTAGTCCTAACCACATCACAAGTATCCCTCCCTATCTTATTTTACTTTATAATTAAAAAGTCCATGGGTGGGGTTATAGTCACCATCACGGTAGTTGGAGAGGGCAATTAATTAATTAATTAGTTATTTGATTATTTAAATTCCATCTGTCCTACCATTTCACACTGGCAGAATTACCCATTTGTTGAACTACTGTTAGAACTAAGGGGAAAATTAACGCTACAAATCCAAGACTCACACACAGACCTGATTGGTGTTCAATGGTTTATCAAGGTGATGAGACTTCAAGACTTCCTCCAAGTTAAAAGGATTGGCCACTAATTGTTTGCTGCTGCACATATGCTGGGAACAGCACATAAAGGCAGCTAGGAATTTGTTGTTATTAAATGAAATGTAACTTTTCTCACAAAGAGGAGCTAGTATGGCAGTATGTTTGGTATCTAGCAACTTTGCTATGCAAGTAGTGTACAAATTGCTGCGTTTTCCACTGGAAAAGTATCTGTATACTTTTGGCCACTACGTGTCTCCCTTCTACTAAATCTGCTGTTCACCCCTGTTGTCATGCTTTTTCTGTCCCAAGTAACATAGGAGCAGAGAGACAGACTACAGGAAGTTGGGGGTGTCTACCTACCGAAGTGTGCTCCTATTTGCTCACCGGCAGCCTGCCTCTCCTAACAGCCAAACATGCTGCAAGGCAGCAGCTCATGTAAGTAAACTGAGCTTTTCCAGCTGCTTAGTTCTGTGTCATGTCTCTCACTGCTATGCAATCCAGATATGACAAAGAACTAAGCATCCAAAATCAGGCTTTGCTTTCCTATACAGTGCATGTAGGGAAGTGTGGGAATCAAAGTCTTTTAAGTTCAATACTATTAGACTGACATCTAAGGGACAGGCCCCCGGCTATGGAGACAGCAGAAAATAACAGAGCAGCAGCTGCAGAAATAGGGGGCATTGGACAGGAAAATTTATCTGACAGCAGTAAGATGAGGCTCCTCTGGCACAGAATTGTTGGGCAATGAGGAAGCAACATAGTTTGCAGTGTTTGGTGAAGGTTCAGGTACGCTTTAAGCCATTGGTGCCAGTTTAACATGAGTACTTCTTGTTTATTAGCAGTTTCTCCTACCTCCAGGCCGATGCCATTGTTCTAAGAGGGCCGCTGATGCAGGGTCGATGCGACCCTAACCCATCCATCAGCATTTCTTCGTTAGTATAGTGGTAAGTATCCCCGCCTGTCACGCGGGAGACCGGGTTCGATTCCTCGACGAGGAGGCCTTGCATTTTCTTAGTAGAAACGACAATGTTAATAAAGAAAGAGAAAATATTAACAGCCTCATAGAAAATATTGAAGAAACCTGGAGAAATGAACCGTAGCATTTGTTCACTGTG
>JAKVIS010002060.1:0-26153 GCA_033119425.1 Bufotes viridis
CCACTTCTCGAAGGGATAGTGGACTGGGTCACACCCTTGCTGAGTTTATTCCTATAGTAAGTGAAACAGTATGAAGGCCAAGAGCAGAGGATGATTGAAGGAGTTATACAGGATTACAAAAATATGGCTGCCTTCTGCAAACAGCGCCACACCTCTCCACAGGTTGTTTCTGGTACTACAGATCAGCTCCACTGAAGTTAATAGGGCTGAACTGCAATACCACACATAGCCATTAGAGAGGAGTGACATTTAACCACTTCCCGACCGCCTAACGCACAACTGCGTTCTCGCGGCGGTCGGGCTGTTCTGGGGCGCCGCAGATCTGCGTCATCTCGCGAGACGCGAGATTTCCTGTGAATGCGCGCGCACGCGCGCGCGCGTTCACAGTAGCGGGCGTCTCAGGAGTTTAACTACAGCCTGCCAGCGATGATCCATCGCTGGCAGGCTGTAGATGCGATATAAATCGCATCAAACAAGTATATCAGACGCTGTTTTGTGAACAGCGCCTGATATAGCTGCTACCTGGTCCTCTGGTGGTCCCATTTGCTGGGATCGACCACCAGAGGACCAGGTAACTATGTAAAGTTGCACCAAACACTACACTAACCCCCCCACCCCCTCACCTACTAACCCCTTGTTAACCCCTTGATCACCCCATCTAGACCCCCTGATCACCCCCTGTCATTGATCACACCCTTGTAAGGCTCCATTCAGACGTCCAAATGTGTTTTGCGGATCCGTGGATTCACGGATCCGCGGATCAGATCCGCGGATCTGCGGATCCACAGATCCTCAAAACACGGACACCGGCAATGTGCTTTCTGCATTTTGCAGATCCGCACATTGCCAGAACTATTAGAAAATGCTTTTTCTTGTCCGCAATTGCGGACAAGAATAGGACATGTTCTATATTTTTGCGGAACGGAAGTGCAGACTCGAAGCGCGGATCCGTAATTCCGATCCGAGCGGGACAAAGTCTGTCCCCATAGAAATGAATGGGTCCGCAATCCGCTCCGCAAACAGAATTGCGGACGTGTGAATGGGGCATAAGGGTCCCTTATCACCGCCAGTTAGTTAGCTACTTGTTAGGTAGCTAGCGCCCAGCCCACCGCACCGCAGTCACTGATTTTGGCAGAGATTTTTTCATCCACATTGATTGATGCGAATGAATAAATCTGTGCCGCTTCATTTTTTTTTTTTTCAGCGCAGCGGCTGAACGGAAAAATCTCATTACCCGTATGGTCAATATACGGAGAATCGCAGAAACTCCTAATGCTGGCCATACGTGTAATGACTGCGGAGACCCTCAAATCCCAGGGCAGTACAAACACTCACATGTGACCCCATTTTAGAAAGAAGACACCCTAAGGTATTCCGTGAGGGGTATGGCGAGTTCATGTAAAATTTTATTTTTGTCACAAGTTAGTGGAATATGAGACTTTGTAAAAATAAAAATAAAAATCAATTTCCTCTAACTTGTGCCAAAATTTTTTTTCTGTGAACTCGCCATGCCCTCACGGAATACCTTGGGGTGTCTTCTATCCACAATGGGGTCACTTGTGGGGTATTTATACTGCCCTGGCATTTTAGGGTCCTAAAGCGTGAGAATCCAAATGCGTAAAAATGCCCTGTGAAATCCTAAAGGTACTCATTGGTTTAGGGTCCTTTGCGATTTGGCTGCAAAGTGGCACACATGGTATCGCTGCACTCAGGAGAAGTGGGCATGTGTTTGGGGTGTATTTTTATATATACCCATACTTGTGTGAGAAATATCTCTGCAAATGACAACTTTTTAAATTTTTTATTCAAAGTTGTCAATTTACAGAGATATTTCTCTCACACAGTATGGGTATATGTAAAAATACACCCTAAAACACATTGCCCTACTTCTCCTGAGTACGGCGATACCACATGTGTGACACTTTTTGCAGCCAAGATGCGCAAAGGGGCCCAAATTCCAATGAGTAACTTTAGGAGGGCATTTTACGCATTTTCTTCTCACGCTTTAGGGCCCCTAAAATGCCAGGACAGTATAAATACCCCACATGTGACCCCATTTTGGAAAGAAGACACCCCAAGGTATTCGCTGAGGGGCATAGTGAGTCCATGAAAAATTAAACTTTTGTCAAAAGTTAGCGGAAAGGGAGACTTTGTGAGAAAAACTATAAAAAATCAATTTCCACTAACTTGTGCCAAAAAATTTTTCTATCAACTCGCCATGCCCCTCATGGAATACCTTGGGCTGTCTTCTTTCCAAAATGGGGTCACATGTGGGGTATTTATACTGCCCTGGCATTTTAGGGGCCCTAAAGTGCGAGAAGAAAATGCGTAAAAATGCCCTTCCTAAAAGGTACTCATTGAATTTGGGCCTTTGTGATTTGGCTGCAAAAGTGTCACTTATGTGGTATCGCCAGATTAGGAGAAGTAGGGCAATGTGTTTAGGGTGTATTTTTACATATACCATGCTGGGTGAGAGAAATATCTCTGTAAATTGACAACTTTGAATAAAAAATTTAAAAAGTTGTCATTTACAGAGATATTTCTCTCACCCAGCATGGGAATATATAAAAATACACCCCAAAATACATTGCCCTACTTCTCCTGAGTACGGCGGTACCACATGTGTGACACTTTTTGCAGCCAAGATGCGCAAAGGGCCCTAATTCCAATGAGTACCTTTAGGATTTCACAGGGCATTGTTACGCATTTGGATTCTCACGCTTTAGGTTCCCTAGAATGCCAGGGCAGTATAAATACCCCACAAGTGACCCCATTGTGGAAAGAAGACACCCTAAGGTATTCTGTGAGGGGCATGGCGAGTTCACAGAAATTTTTTTTTTGGCACAAGTTAGCGGAAATTGATATATATTTTTTTTTTTTTTTGTTTTTTACAAAGTCTCATATTCCACTAACTTGTGACAAAAATAACATTTTACATGAACTCACCATACCCTCACGGAATACCTTGGGGTGTCTTCTTTCTAAAATGGGGTCACATGTGGGGTATTTATACTGCCCTGGCATTTTAGGGGCCCCTAAAGCGTGAGAAGAAGTCTGGAATCCAAATGCGTAAAAATGCCCTGTGAAATACTAAAGGTACTCATTGGTTTTAGGGTCCTTTGCGCACCCAGGCTGCAAAAGTTCCACACATGTGGTATCCTCAGTACTCAGGAGAAGTAGCGCATGTGTTTGGGGTGTATTTTATATATACACATGCTGGGTGTGAGAAATATCTCTGTAAATGACAACTTTTAATTTTTTTATACAAAGTTGTCAGTTTACAGAGATATTTCTCTCACCCAACATGGGTATATGTAAAAATACACCCTAAAACACATTGCCCTACTTCTCCTGAGTACGGCGATACCACATGAGTGACACTTTTTGCAGCCTGGGTGCACAAAGGGGCCCAAATTCCAACGAGTACCTTTAGGTTTTACATGGCTGCTCACAATTTAGCCCCGCCCAAAATGCCAGAACAGTAAACACACCCCACAAATGACCCCATTTCGGAAAGTAGACACCCTAAGGTATTCACAGAGGGGCATAGTGAGCCCGTCTGAGATTTTTTTTTTTGCCAGAAGTTAGCAGAAATGGAAACTTTATTATATATTTTTTTCCTCAGAAAGTGTCATTTTCCGCTAACTTGTGAAAAAAATGAAATGATACATGAACTCACCAAGCCCCTCCGCGAATACTTTGGGGTGTCTTCTATCTAAAATGGTGTGATTTGGGGGTATTTATACTTTCCTGGCATTCTAGCACCTGAAGAAACATGACAGGTGCTCAGAAAGTCAGAGCTGCTTCAAAATGCCGAAATTCACTTTTTTGCACCATAGTTTGTAAACGCTATAACTTTTACCCAAACCAATAAATATACGCTTATTGAATTTTTTTTATCAAAGACATGTAGAACAATAAATTTAGAGAAAATTTTACATACAAATGTAGTTTTTTTTGAAAAATTTTACAACAGAAAGTGAAAAATGTCATTTTTTTGCAAAAATGTCGTTAAATTTTTATTAATAGCAAAAAAAGTAAAAATGTCAGCAACAATGAAATACCACCAAATGAAAGCTCTATTAGTGAGAAGAAAAGGAGGTAAAATTCATTTGGGTGGTAAGTTGCATGACGGAGCAATAAACGGTGAAAGTAGTGTAGTGCGGAATTGTAAAAAGTGGCCTGGTCATTAAGGGGGTTTAAGCTAGGGGGGCTGAAGTGGTTAAGATACTGCATTATTTGAGCAGGGATGCATTTAGATTATACTATTAAGATGCGCAAAAAAGTATAAAATAAAACACCAGCAAGCAAAAATGTAAAGACATGTTTTGAAATCAGTTTGCATTCCCTTCTCTTTATAGGATTATTCTGGTATCCATTTCAGTAGCAGCTGGCTGTAGAGAAGCTCAAGGCAAGGAAATAGCTCAGCAGGGCTCAGTTTCTTCTACCAGGATAATAAAGATTAAAGTGACATGATCTGTTATTGAACAAACATATTATTTAAATTGTCCTCTTGAGGCAGATGAGCCATCATATTCACCAGCAACACTGTCACAAAAAAAAAGGACAACAATATTACATCATATTTCACATTTACTAGTGAATCGTTCATAGGCATATTATAAAGGCTGCAGCCCATTAGGCAGAGTGATCAATGCACTTCAATAATTCAGGGTTAATAAAAACATTACACAGTACAGGATGCCAATGTCATTTGTCCCGTGGCATCTTTCATTACCGTATTTCCTGATACAAAGATGTAAATGTTTCCTTATATTACATTCTAGTCACATTGCACTTATTAATTCTTTGCAAGAAATATGTACCAGGATTGTGTAGATCAGTGGTGCCCAACCATTTTTCATCCGAGGGCCGCACTAGATTTGGTATAAATTTCGCGGGCCGGAACCAAGTAGCTTTGCTAGAAAGAAATGCCCCTGTGAGGAGTACGTGTTAGCATAACTACTGTGAAGAGGGCACATATCTGGCCATTATTGCTGTGAGGGGGCACGTGTGAGTATTACTACTGTGAAGAGCGACCATATCTGGCCATTATTACTGTGAGGGGGCACGTGTGCATTACTACTGTGAAAGGGGCACATATCTGACATAACTACTGTGAGGGGGCACATTCCTGGGCATAACTACTGTGAAGAGGACACACATTGGGGCATAACTACTGTGAAGAGGGCACATATTTGGGCATAACTACTGTGAATTGGGCACATATCTGGCCATTATTGCTGTGAGGGGGCCAGATATACAGTAGTTATGCCATATATGTGCCCTCTTCACTTTAGTAATGCCTCCTCACAGCAATAATGGCCAGATATGTGCCCTTTTCACTGTAGTAATGCCCAGGTATGTGCCCCCTCACAGTAGTTATGCCAGATATGTGCCCTCTTCACTTTTGTAATGCTCACATGTGCCTCCTCACAGTAATAATGGCCAGATATGTGCCCTCTTCACGTTAGTAATGCTCACACATGCCCCCTCACAATAATAATGGCCAGATATGCTCACTTGTGCCCCCTCACAGTACTATTGCACACATGTGCCCCCTCACAGTAATAATGGCCAGATATGTGCCCTCTTCACTTCAGTAATTGTCACACGTGCCCCCTCACTGCAATAGTGGCCAGATATGTGCCCTCTTCATGTTAGTAATGCTCACACATGCCCCCTTACAATAATAATGGCCAGATATGCTCATGTGTGCCCCCTCACAGTACTATTGCACACATGTGCCCCTCACAGCAATAATGGCCAGATATGTGCCCTCTTCACTTCAGTAATGGTCACACGTGCCCCCTCACTGCAATAGTGGCCAGATATGTGCCCTCTTCATGTTAGTAATGCTTACACATGCCCCCTCACAATAATAATGGCCAGATATGCTCACGTTTGCCCCCTCACAGTACTATTGCACATATGTGCCCTCACAGCAATAATGGCCAGATATGTTCCTTCTTACAGTAGTAATGCCCATATACATTACTACTGTGAAGAGGACACATATCTGTCCATTATTACTGTGAGGGTATGTGATATATGCATGTCTGGTATGATGATATGTAGTGCAGCGTGTGATGTATACATGTGTGATGTATGTAGTGCAGCGTGTGATGTATACATGTGTGATGTATGTAGTGCAGTGTGTGATGTATACATGTGTTTGTATGTAGTGCAGAATGTGATGATCACACACTGCACTACATACATCACACATGTATTCATCACACACATGTATACATCACACACTGTACTACATATTCCACACATGTATACATCACACACTGCACTACATACATCACACATGTATACATCACACACTGCACTACATACATCACACATGTATACATCACACACTGCACTACATACATCACACATGTATACATCACACACTGCACTACATACATCACACATGTATACATCACACACTGCACTACATACATCACACATGTATACATCACACACTGCAATACATACATTACACACATCGATACATTACTTACATTACTGTGATGTCACCTTCTTCCGCAGGTCCCTCTTTTTGCCTGGGATGTAAGCTTCGGAACCTCCGCTGCCATGCTTTAGCCACCACCGGAGCTGCCCCTCTTACTTTAATCTCCCGCCGCTTCCCTACTGCAGGCACTCTCCGGCGCCCTCCCAATCCAACCAATAGCAAAGCTCCTTGCTGCCTGGAGCTTTGCTATTGGCAATTGCAGGTACAGGCAGCATCGCTTTGCTGCCTGTGCTGTTTGCAGAGCACCTTGCACTGAAAAAATGAGGGAAAGGTCCGGGTACTGTGCGGGCCGCATGACACGGCTTCGCGGACCGGATTTGGCCCACGGGCCGTAGGTTGGGCACCACTGGTGTAGATCTTTTAACCCCTTAAGGACACAGCCTAGTTTGGTACTTAAAGGGGTTGTGCAGCGATTTATATTGATGACCTATCCCCAAGACAGGTCATCAATTTCAGGTTGGCGGGGGCCTGACACCTGGCAACCCCACCAATGAGCTGTTTGACAAGGAGGCAGCACTCCATGCGAGTGCCGGTTCCTGGTTTTTACACTGTGTAATCTGACAGGCTGTTCCGTTTGGGAACCGGCATGTCGGATCCGTCCTGCCACTAGTGTGAAAGTAGCCTAACGTTATGAGGTCTGTTATTTTGTGGTTCCTAAACCCTTCCACTCTGCAAAAATATCACTCACAGTTGATCTTGGAATATCTAGAATTGACTTGTTGCAGCAGTAACATCCTATTACAGTAGCAAAACAGACAATTTCCAGATCCAGCTTCTACCAGTTTGAGTGCTTTTTTTGAAGATAGCGATAAAAACTCACATGTATGCAGGACAATAACAGCAATGTGACGGTTTGGATCACCAGTAATATGGATCCTTCCTCATGAGGAAGGATCCATATTACTGGTGATCCGAAACGCGTCACATTGCTGTTATTGTCCTGCATACATGTGAGTTTTTATCGCTATCTTCAATAAAAGCACTCGAACTGGTAGAAGCTGGATCTGGAAATTGTCTGTTTTGCTAAGTGTTTACCACCACTTACCGAAGAAGTGGAGTTCCGGGCTCCCAGAGAGTGAGTAACAGGGTCGAGCTGCCTACAACCTTCTTTTTGTTTGTTTATCCTATTACAGTACTATGCTGGAACTCAGTGAGCCTCTAGAACAGTGATGGTGAACCTTCTGCAACCCAAAACCCACTTATTTTTCGCAAAGTGCCAACACGCCAATTTAACCTGAATACTACAGTCCAATATAGTATATGCTCTATGTACTTTATCATTTAGCTATAAAAGCTTGCCTTGCATGCCCTGCGCTGATGAGTGCCAGGAAAAGTCAAAGGCATATTGGTACACCATAGACTTTTTCCAGGGTGCGGGTGCCCACAGTGAGGGCTCTGAGTGACGCCTCTGGCACCCATGGCATAGGTTCGCCACCACTGCTCTAGAACAACTCGGACTTTTGCAAATGTTGGCAAAGGCAGACTACATAGTGATGTGCTTGATTTTATATACCTGTAGCAATGGGACTGATTAAAACACCTGAATTCAATGATAAAATATATGTCCTAAAACTTTTGTCCATATAGAGTATCTTATTTGAGTTATCAGATTTTTATTTTCCTCCCCCATTTTCTAAACTAACTTTTTCTCTGAAATGTATGAGAACTCTGTCTTGTGAGACCCACTAAGATGGTCTGCCTGCTCACTGAAGTATCAGATTACATGATCCAATATGAGTCTATGGAGAGGGGAGAGAGGAGGAGGCAGGAAGTGTATATATATGAGAAAGCCTCTGAAGAATGATTTAGCACATATAGCAGTTAATAATAGGTGTAATCTCATCCCAAGTGCTTTATTCCCATCTATTCTGCTCAGTTCTCCTCTCTATTGCCCTGTATGGTGCTTCTGAGTGATTCTGAGTGAGATAACTTACTGCACAAAGATAAAGAGGGTTGGATCAAAATTGTGGATCTAGATGACTACTCGAGACACTACAATTTCTTGGAGATGAGAGAGAATGCAACAAGATTGAACTAAAGTCTTCAGGAAAGAGTTGAGTTGGATGAATTATAACTGGTCTTACTGTAGATCAATTCCAATAAAAAGCAAAAGTCTCTGTAAGGAATATTTGTCCCCTCAGGTGCTGAAAATCCTAGAATGATGTGGGTAAAAAAGTCCTCTAAATGTAAATGATAAAAGTGGGGATTGCGCTACAAGAGAAGATTCTTTTCTTTTTCTTTTCTTTTTCTATTGTTCATAGTATTCTTTAGTTAAACGGACCACATACACTCAATAACTCTCAAAAATGGCATGGAAACCTGAAATATAGTAACTAGAGATGAGCGAACATTTAAAAAAAGTCCGTTGTTCGGGGTTCGGGTGGTGGTTAATTGCGCATCCCGTTATGGATTCCACAATAGCGCATATGGAATCGATGAGGCGGCTGCCACCAACCGATCCGTAGAACAGACCTGGCGTGACGCCAGTACGTGCGGGCGTGGCTCAGCACGGATCAAATCCCGTGCTGAGCCACGCCCCCTGCACTGATCACATGACAGTGACGTCACGCCAGGTCCTTCAGCTGTTCTACAGTTCGGGTTGGTGGCAGCCGCCCCTTATGGATTCCATATGCGCTATTGTGGAATCCATAACGGGATGCGCAATTAACCACCACCCGAACCCCGAACAACGGACTTTTTTTAAATGTTCGCTCATCTCTAATAGTAACAAGACGCACTTTGGTGTAGTATCTTCTGAACACCTATCACACCTAATGGGTGCGGTATACTCACAAGACTCCACTTGCAAAACGCGTAGATGGAATTCTCTTGTGTAACTT
This sequence comes from Bufotes viridis, assembly GCA_033119425.1. Taxonomy (NCBI): domain Eukaryota; kingdom Metazoa; phylum Chordata; class Amphibia; order Anura; family Bufonidae; genus Bufotes; species Bufotes viridis. The sequence continues at coordinate 9,367 of JAKVIS010002060.1, forward strand.
CGACAGGAGAGCTTTATCCGTGGAGAGGGCGAAGACCGAGAGCCGTAGGTTCACCTTCAGCGGATTTTGATCCAAACCGCGATCCCACCAACAGAGCACCACTTCCAGAAGATATCACCCAACTCACACCTTCATAGATTTCGAAGGAAGGAGGGCGCAAGGATAGTGAAGTACGTACCAGTTGTCACAGATAAAAATGGTTTAATATACTCACAAAAATACAAAGATAAAATCGTATCATGAACAATCTGTGCAGCCCGACCCGGGTTTGCCATAATGCTTCGTCTGGGGCGTTGATTACTAAGTGGAAACCACTGAGTTTATGTTCAAGGGGAAAACCTCCCCTATTGAATACGTCATCTGGATCATTTTAAAACATTTTCATAAAAAGCAAACGAAAACCACAACAAATGCAATATGGACAATCAAATTCACAATACATTAGTAAGTGCCTGGTATTAACTTTATCTACATGATAAATGCCCTTTGCTGACGTGAGACAACTCCTTTAAAGGGCATCTGTCAGCAGATTTGTACTTATGAAACTGGCTGATGCACGTACACTTGGCAGCTGAAGGCATCTATGCTGGTCCAATGTTCATATGTGTCCAAAATTATGTATATATATATATATATATATATATATGCAAATGAGCCTCTAGGAGCAACAGGGGTGTTGTTGCCGTTATACCCAAAGGCTCTGCTCTCTCTGCAACTGCTGTGCCCTCTCCACTTTTATTAACAAGTCCAGGCAGTGAAACCATCATTACACCTGGCCCTGACTTCTCCTGAGGTCAATTAAAGTGGAAAGCGCCGCAATGGCAGAAAGAGCTGAGCCTCTAGGTGTAATTGCAATGCCTCCGTTGCTCCTTGCGGCTCATTTGCATACATTAAAATTTCATTTTACAGCTGTCATTCAGAGTAGAGGGGAGGGGCTGTAAAGCAGCTCCATTCATAGAGCACTTCAGATTGAAGCTCTGCCCTGGACCCTTGCAGGAGCAGAATCTGGTAGAATAAAAGTTCACATTCACACTGCTCCTGATAATAAAAGCTCCGCAAAAGGAATATTTGCCTGCACTTCCCAGCTCCTACCTACTGCTGTCAGACTCCCTTTAAAATCAACATCTCTAATTATTAGGATTCTGGTCAAAAACAAACCTTCTTTATTTTAGTTCAGTATTTAAAACAACAGGAGGTCATATTAGCAGCACTGGGGTCCTGGATTTGAATACAACCAGCTGGCTGCCATGCAGTTTAAATTCTCCCTGTGTTTGCTAGAATATTCTTTTAGGTTCTCTTGGTTTCTTCCCCACACTCCAAAAATCTACTGGTTAACTCTGTAAATGAGATTGTGAACCTCAATGGGCACAGGGACCTACATTATGTAAGTAACTGAGTATGTTCTCTAGACGGTAAAATGGAGCTAGCGGTATTCCATCTCCGTACACTGGGAAGTTCTCTGGAACTGCAACTACCACTCATTGATAATAGCAGTGGTTGCTGGCTGTCGGAAACCTTGCCCCGATCTGACATTCAGCAACACTGAATGTAGTCTACCTAGCAAGTCAAATTAGAGGCCACTGAAACACATTTGTCACATCATCAGGGTTTTAAAGGGTTAACGCACAAATCTCTTTAACTCCTATATCTGAGACTTTCTTCCCTTCCTGTGGGTGGTCTCATTCAATATGAACCGCGCACTCCAATGCAATGAATATCTTGTAGTTTATTGGTTCCAAAGATAAAAAAATTACAGCGACAGTTTAAACAAGATAGTCTTTTTCAAGCTCAGGAGCTTGAAAGACTATCTTCATGGCATATCTAGTCCCTATCTTTAAGATTAATAAACTAAGATATTCATTACGTGGGCTAAATGTCTCAAACTTGAAGGAGCTTAAAGGAGCTATCTTTGTCGAAACAGTCGCTGTAATTTTTTATCTTTTGGAACCAATAAACTACAAGATATTCATTGCATTGGAGTGCCGCGGTCTATATTGAATGAGAGTCTGGATTTGCTGAGGACTACAGGTTCAGTCCTAACACTGCCTGGCACCACCACCGAGAACCATCGACTACTTTGAATGGTGTCTCCCTACAAGCAAATTTCCTGTGGGTGGGCATAGCAAGCCCATTAAATACCTGCATACTCAGGATGCATGGCGGATCTTCCTCGGCATCTTCCCTCACATACGGCCACAGAGAGATCCCCGTGGCATAACAATGTGTTCTAGCTCATTCATCCCCACTTTTAAATTAGAAATATAAAAATATATAGCATATATATATCTCTAGATATTGGAGAAGAAAATTGTAGGGACGACATTATATACCACATGTATCTCTGTGGCTGTATGTGAGGGATTATGCCGGGAGGAAGATCCAATTGCTATGCATCCTGAGAAATGCAGGTATTTAATGGGCTGCTACCCACCCACAGGAAATTTGCTTGTAGGGAGCACCATTCAAAGTAGTCGATGGTTTCGGTGGTGGTGCCAGGCAGTGTTAGGACTGAACCTGTAGTCCTCAGCAAATCCAGACTCTCATTCAATATAGACCGCGGCACTCCAATGCAATGAATATCTTGTAGTTTATTGGTTCCAAAAAGATAAAAAATTACAGCGACGTTTCGACAAAGATAGTCTTTTTTAAGCTCCTTCAAGCTCCTATAGACCACGGCACTCCAATGCAATGAATATCTTGTAGTTTATTGGTTCCAAAAAGATAAAAAATTACAGCGACGTTTCGACAAAGATAGTCTTTTTCAAGCTCCTGAGCTTGAAAAGACTATCTTTGTCTAAACGTCGCTGTAATTTTTTATCTTTGGAACCAATAAACTACAAGATATTCATTGCATTGGAGTGCCGCGGTCTATATTGAATGAGACCCACCCACAGGAAGGGAAGAAAGTCCTTCAGATATAGGAGTTAAAAAGAATTTGTGCGTTAACCCCTTTAAAACCCTGATGATGTGACAAATGTGTTCAGTGGCCTCTAATTTGACTTGCTAGGTAGACTACATTCAGTGTTGCTGAATGTCAGATCGGTAAGGTTTCCGACAGCCAGCAACCACTGCTATTATCAATAAGTGGTAGTTGCAGTTCCAAGAACTTCCCAGTGTACGGAGATGGAATACCACAGCTCCATTTACTGTCTAGAGAACATACTCAGTTACTTACATAATGTAGGTCCCTGTGCCCATTGGAGTTCACAATCTCATTTACGAGTTAACCAGTAGATTTTTGGAGTGTGGGAAGAAATCAGAGAACCTAAAGAATATTCTAGCAAACACAGGGAGAATTTAAACTGCATGCAGCCAGTTGGTTGTATTCAAATCCAGGACCCCAGTGCTGCCAATATGACCTCCTGTTGTTTTAAATACTGAACTAAAATAAAGAAGGTTTGTTTTTGACCGAATCCTAATAATTAGAGATGTTGCAAACATAAAATTTTCCGTTGGCGAGCGGCGAACGCGAATTTACGCAAATGTTCGCGAACGGACGAACCGGGCGAACCACCATAGATTTCAATAGGAAGGCGAATTTTAGAACCCACAGGGACTCTTTCTGGCCACAATAGTGATGGAAATGTTGTTTTAAGTGGACTAACACCTGGACTGTGGCATGCCAGAGGGGAACTCCCATGGAAAATTACGTAGTTGACGCAGAGTCGGGTTTTAATCCATAAAGGGCATAAATCACCTAACATTCTTAAATTGTTTTTAATAACGTGCTTTAAAACATCCAGTGTGTGTATATGATCAGGTATGATGTTGTATCGATCAGGTAGTGTAAGGGTTACGCCCGCTTCACAGTGACAGACCAAACTCTGACAGACCAAAAAGGTAATTTAAGGTTTCTTCCTCCACCCAGCCACGTACAACACCAAGGGTCCCCGAAAGGTAACAACAAGCCCCCTGGGACGCCTGCTGTGGTTGGCCTTCCACCTCCTCAAAGCCACCTTCCTCCTCTGACTCCTCTTCTTCAGACTCCTCTCTCTGCGTTGCCGCAGGTCCAGCGACAAGGCTGCTTCTGGTGGTGATGATGACCACAACTCTTCCTCTTCACGCTCATCTACGGCCTGATTCAGCACTCTTCGCAGGGCACGCTCCATGAAGAAAACAAATGGGATGAGGTCGCTGATGGTGCCTTCGGTGCGACTGACTAGGTTTGTCACCTCCTCAAAAGGACGCATGAGCCTACAGGCATTGCGCATGAGCGTCCAGTAACATGGCAAAAATATATCCAGCTCTGCAGAGGCTGTCCTAGCACCCCGGTCATACAAATACTCATTTACGGCTTTTTCTTGTTGGAGCAGGCGGTCGAGTAGAGAGAAAATGATAGGGTAAGTATGTTCACATGAATGAATTAGATGAAAATAAATAGGTTATGAAGGCTCACCATCTCACATTCTGCAGAAGTAGGCACAATACTATAGTATTTGTGTTGGGAATATAAGCAACCAATATCCAGATCCCCCAGCATAGGATGCCAACCTTACTTGGGGAAAGAGTTAGTCGGTTATGAATGTCAAGAAGAGTAATGGATATTCAATGCATCTATCGGGAACAGTGGTGCACCAAGCCTTTCTGCTTCCTGAGGTGAATATTGAAACGGGTCCCCCCCCCCTTCCTACTGTTCAAGGCATACAGGTGAATATGGAGAGATGAGCACTTCAACAATGGAAGCACTCATTTCTCAAGGCCCTGCCACTGCCCCCGTTTGTCTCTAGGTCTCATTACCTGAGGCAGCTGCCTCACCTGGCCTCATTGGAGGTGCACCCCTGATCGGGAACCATCAAGGCACAAGATCTGGATTGAAAAACCTTGGAGCAATTCCGAAGGTTTTATTCACACAATTTCATTCATAATTGTGTTTTTTTGGGCTTGCATGGCCCCTTTTTCACGTAGGCAAGATAATAATTAGCTGTTTTTGAATGACGTTCAAAAGTGGGATTACCAATTTAGGTATAAAAAGTAAACATAAACCTTAAACTAAAATTGAATGATATCATAGCACCAACATATAGAACACAACTGTTACACGAAAAAGTTAATATTTTACATTTTTAAGACTGTATGAATATCAGCATATGTGCTCATACCAACAAAACCAAAAACAAATACCTATATCAGGATTTAGTCAAAGACATATATCTGAATATAGCCAGACATAAGTGGGCATGCTTGATATATGAAGAACTAAAAGGACATAATGATATAAAGGACATGAGTTTTATGCTGCTCATCATATTTGATTTTGTTGCACTGATTCTTTTTTTCTTCTGTTAGTGTTTACGTATTCCATGCCACACATTATATTAGTGACTAAAGTGCCCAAGTTGTGCAAGTGTTTTAAGTATTCTCATTTTGCAGCATTTTTTCTTTCCAACCAAACACTAATCTGATCGTAACCTCATCGAGGTAGTACCCAATAACCTTAAATATATAACACTGAGGTACACCAATCTCTTATGAAAAATATCAATCTTTATTAAATATCCTTAAAATACACATTAAATACCATAAAAAAGGAGAAACAAGAAAAACATGTGCCAAACAACTTGCTAAGCCACGGATACGCGGCTCTGTGTGGATCCTGAACCGGAAGTGCACTGAAATTAACCCTATACAGAACAGACCTATAGCGTCCAAAATAAAGACTGACCCGTCTATTGGTGGGACTCAATACGATCTGTCTAATAGTCAAATACTCATTCCCTCCCGGTAAAAGTACAATAGCAACTCGTGCCTTACCTCGGCCACATACACCCCATCATGCAAGTAAGCGCACTCCTCGACGCGCGTTTCGCGTACAGCTTCTTCAGGAGGAGAGCATTTTTTCTTTACCTGCCTTAAACTTTTTCACAGTACTGTATATTACAAGATCCAAGAATAAGAAGTGGGGGACAGCAGAATTCCCGAATGCAGTGGAATTAACATAGGATAAAAAAGAATCTATAGTTGCTTCTTTTTTAACGTTTCGGAAGACTCTGTGGTTAAACACTGGAAAAGAAATTTGACACTGTCCAACAAACGTTGGTATATGGTATTTCACTTTCCCTTTGGCTTAAACTATTGTTCTGTGCTCCCTGAGGATAAAAAAGGGAAGAGTACAGAGCAGAATGCTTCAACTGTTCAGATGAAAGGATTTTTTATTCCATATACTCACTGTCCTTTACAAATGAAGTACTTTCCACATAATAAAACATGTGTCACGCTGCACTCAGCAAGTCCCGGGGTTTCACCTGACTATGGAGTGCTAATTCTATATTCTTCCCTAAACAATACCAAGTCAAGATATTCAATTTGCTGATTTCAATGGGATTCGGTGAAAGATAATCTCGACTGCGAGGTGATACAGCACCATGCATGGATGTTGTGCTACCTCTTCAAACACTAAAGCTGACCTTAGATTATATGGTTTAGAACACTAAACAATATAAAGGAAATTCACTGGGAAACCAGGCAAGATGCCTTGTGGGCCTAGCTCAGCTGAATGTAATAGTACATTTCATTTAGTGATATGTTGCTTCATTCAGGAAAAAAAAAAAGTACTTTTAATCCATATGCAATTGAGCAGTTAAGTGCACTTAGGGCGTGCCCAAGTCCATCTCTGCACTCTTTTTCCTTCTGCCTCCTCTGCCAACCCCTCCCTCCCCATTTTGATTATCAGTAAGCAGGAACCTGGCCCAGTCAATCAAGAAGAAGAGGCAGGGGCTGGAAGAGAATGAAGTTGGAGCAAGGGTGCACAGAGTGGCTTTGGCCCACCCTCAGTGCACTTAACAGCTTATTTACATATGGATTAAAAGTAGTTCTAGTAATAGGCTCCTTTTTAACAGGTTAGTGACTTCTCCTTTGTATTTTTGTTTTATTGTTGATGACACAGGTTGAATGTTCTGTAAAGCCTTTAGAGAAAACCATTGCCCAAATAATACGCCATATGTAAGCAGATTGCTCTTATGGGAGAATGACTCTTGTGCCGCCCTGTACTAAAGAGCTAGAAGTCCTTCAGGCACTGCCATTCAAGCTCCATGAACATGCTCTTTCCTGATCACAGTTTTTAGATTTGCAAAATCTATAAAGCTTTGCAAAGTACAGCAAATTATGTAGTGCTAATGAAGTTTAACAATCACACTTTGTCTTCTCTACCTTGCTAGTGACAAAGAGTGTACGTTACGTAAAAGTTCACAGGAACAAAATAGTTAACATATAATGATGATCCCACTTGATGAAACGGCTGTGGTTTTCCGAGACGTCTTCCTCAGGATAGATCATTAGTATGTGATCGGCGGGGGTCCTACACCTAGGGCCCCACCGATCAGCAGACGGTGCTTGCAGTAGCCCCGTGGCCTTCTCACATCTTCTCCTAGGCAAGTGAAGACACGTTCATTGGTCAAGTGACATAGGCACAGGTCAGCCCCGTTTAAGTGAGTGGGGCTGAGAGATAAAAAGTACAGCAGCTATACAATGTACTGCTCTGTGCTTGGTGAGATACGAGAAGGCCGCAGCGCTCACAGGCGCATCGGTTCCTTCTGAAACAGCTGATTGGTCCTAAGTGTTGCACCCATCAAATACTGATGACCTATCCAGAGGCCAAGTCATTAGTATAAAAGTCTTGCAAAATCATTTTAATATATATGTAAAAAGTAATATTAAACCCCTACAACACAGAAAGATGAATCTGAAGGTGTAATATAAATAAGAGGTATCAGAGCAAATCTTATGTTTATCCAACTGTAGAATGAACATCTTTAATATTGCTATTCATTTATCTACAGAGTGAAGTACAGAGATTGTCATCACTCACATCGGTTCCTGTCCCCATTGTGCATATCATTCCAATTTGATTAGGTAAATTTATGATCCAGAAATTCCTGGATTTGTCAGCAAGTGTACGTCAGCATGTCCTTTTCTATCGGACATGCATTCAAAACAATTATTTTACCTTTGTGGGGAATTGCTCTGGTAGACAGGCTTGCGGACGCAGTATAGAGGCAAGGTATACAGTTCTCTGGGTAAAGCAGAAGTGTTTTATTCACACTCGGCAAAACAGAAACAGTCTTTAGTGCTTGTTCACACAAGGCAAAACAGAAACAGTCTTTAGTGCTTGTTCACACAAGGCAAAACACACGGCAAAAAACATCAGTCCCACAGCAAGGTCACCTGAGTGGTCGGTGTTAGTTCACACCTGGCAGTTAGCTCGGCCACGCAAAGTTTCCACCAGCGGCTTCCAGGTAGACTGCACGCCTGTTTGCAGACTCTTGCTCTCAGCCCTGAGAGCTCCACAGCAACACCAGCAGCTTCCAGGATAATCACCTCCCACTTGCTGAGGTGGCTGCCTTTTTAAAGGCCCAGAAAGTCCGGCCTGGACCGTGGGGAATAGTCTCCCACCCAGCACTTGACTATTCCCAATAAGAGCCGGCCCGGATCGGCTTTGTAGCCATACTAAATATCAATGTGTCAAGCAGCACTAGCCGGCTCTTATCTCACCGAGGCCAGGAACCTCGGTGACACGTACCTTCCGTCGACGACGGAACCTTGCGCCCTCTTACACCTTCCAGAGACGAATTAGTCTACAGTAATTCCAAATAGGTTGTTCCTTCTATTTTAACATTTTTGACCATGCTTAATTGTTGACAGCACTACTGTAGGCAGGGTCTGGGGAGAGCAGGACAAACATATCTTTTTACAGTGCTTATTATCAGGAGTAGTGTGAATATGAAATTTTATTTTGCCAGGCTCTGCTCCTGCAAACGCCCAGGATGCTCTCTTTTAGAAGCTAATTAGTCTAGAGTAATTCAAAATAGGTTGTTCATCCTATTTTAAAGGGAGTCTGACAGAGGTAGGTAGGGGCTGGAAAGTGCAGGCAAATATTCCTTTTGTGGAGCTTTTATTATCAGGAGCAGTGTGAATGTGAACTTTTATTCTATCAGATTCTGCTCCTGCAAGGGTCCAGGGCAGAGCTTCAATCTGAAGTGCTCTATGGATGGAGCTGCTTTACAGCCCCTCCCCTCTACTCTGAATGACAGCTGAAAAATGAAATTGTATGTATGCAAATGAGCCGCAAGGAGCAACAGAGGCGTTGCAATTACACCTAGAGGCTCAGCTCTTTCTGCCATTGCGGCGCTTTCCACTTTGATTGACCTCAGGAGAAGTCAGGGCCAGGTGTAATGATGGTTTCACTGCCTGGACTTGTTAATAAAAGTGGAGAGGGCACAGCAGTTGCAGAGAGAGCAGAGCCTTTGGGTATAACAGCAACAACACCCCTGTTGCTCCTAGAGGCTCATTTTCAAATATATGTATATATATATATATATATATATATATATACATAATTTTGAACACATATGAACATTGGACCAGCATAGATGCCTTCTGCTGCCAAGTGTACGTGCATCAGCCAGTTTCATAAGTACAAATCTGCTGACAGATGCCCTTTAAAGGAGTTGTCTCACTTCAAAGGGCATTTATCATGTAGATAAAGTTAATACCAGGCACTTACTAATGTATTGTGAATTTGATTGTCCATATTGCATTTGTTGTGGTTTTCGTTTGCTTTTTATGAAAATGTTTTAAAATGATCCAGATGACGTATGCAATAGGGGAGGTTTTCCCTTGAACATAAACTCAGTGGTTTCCACTTAGTAATCAACACTCCAGACGAAGCATTATGGCGAAACCCGGGTCGGGCAGCACAGATTGTTAATGATACGATTTTATCTTTGTATTTTTGTGAGTATATTAAACCATTTTTATCTGTAACAACTGGTACGTACTTCACTATCCTTGCGCCCTCCTTCCTTTGAGATCTATGGAGGTGTGAGTTGGGTGATATCTTCTGCAAGTGGTGCTCTGTTGGTGGGATCGCGGTTTGGATCAATATCCGCTGAAGGTGAACCTACGGTCTCTGTCTTCGCCCTCTCCACGGATAAAGCTCTCCTGTCGAGTTACACAAGAGAATTCTGTCTACGCGTTTTGCAAGTGGAGTCTTGTGAGTATACCGCACCCATTAGGTGCGATAGGTGTTCAGAAGATACTACACCAAAGTGCGTCTTGTTACTATATTTCAGGTTTCCATGCCATTTTTGAGAGTTATTGAGTGTATGTGGTCTGTTTAACTAAAGAATACTACGAACAATAGAGAAAGAAAAGAAAAAGAAAAGAATCTTCTCTTGTAGCGCAATCCCCACTTTTATCATTTACATTTAGAAGACGTTTTTACCCACATCATTCTAGGATTTGCAGCACCTGAGGGGACAAATATTCTTTACAGAGACTTTTGCTTTTTATTGGAATTGATCTACAGTAAGACCAGTTATAATTCATCCAACTCAACTCTTTCCTGAAGACTTTAGTTCAATCTTGTTGCATTCTCTCTCATCTCCAAGAAATTGAAGTGTTTCGAGTAGTTATCTGGATCCATAATTTTGATCCAACCCTCTTTATCTTTGTGCAGTAAGTTATCTCACTCAGAATCACTCAGAAGCACCATACAGGGCAATATAGAGGAGAACTGAGCAGAATAGATGGGAATAAAGCACTTGGGATGAGATTACACCTATTATTAACTGCTATATGTGCTAAATCATTCTTCAGAGGCTTTCTCATCTATATATACTTCCTGCCTCCTCCTCTCTCCCCTCTCCATAGACTCCTATTGGATCATATAATCTGATCCTTCAGTGAGCAGGCGTTCATCTTAGTGGGTCTCACAAGACAGAGTTCTCATACATTTCAGAGAAATGTGATAGCTCAAATAAGATACTCTATATGGACAAAAGTTTTAGGACACATCTTTTATCATTGAATTCAGGTGTTTTAATCAGTCCCATTACTACAGGTATATAAAATCAAGCACATCACTATGTAGTCTGCCTTTGCCAACATTTGCAAAAGTCCGAGTTGTTCTAGAGCACTGGTGGCGAACCTATGCCATGGGTGCCAGAGGCGTCACTCAGAGCCCTCAGTGTGGGCACCCGCACCCTGGAAAAAGTCTATGGTGTACCAATATGCCTTTGACTTTTCCTGGCACTCATCAGCTCAGGGCACGCAGGGCACGCAAGGCATACTTTTATAGCTAAATGATAAAGTACATGGAGCATATACTATATTGGACTGTAGTATTCAGGTTAAATTAGCGTGGTTTTGGGTTGCAGAAGGTTCACCATCACTGTTTTTAGAGGCTCACTGAGTTCCAGCATGGTACTGTAATAGGATGTCACTGCTGCAACAAGTCAATTCTAGATATTCCAAGATCAACTGTGAGTGATATTTTTGCAGAGTGCAAGTGTTTAGGAACCACAAAATAACAGACCTCATAACGTTAGGCTACTTTCACACTAGTGGCAGGACGGATCCGACATGCTGGTCCCCCAACGGAACAGCCTGTCGGATTACACAGTGTAAAAACCAGGAACCGGCACTCGCATGGAGTGCTGCCTCCTTGTCAAACAGCTCATTAGTGGGGTTGCCAGGTGTCAGGCCCTCGCAACCTGAAATTGATGACCTGTCCTGGGGATAGGTCATCAATATAAATCGCTGCACAACCCCTTTAAGTACCAAACTAGGCTGTGTCCTTAAGGGGTTAAAGATCTACATAATCCTGGTACATATTTCTTGCAAAGAATTAATAAGTGCAATGTGACTAGAATGTAATATAAGGAAACATTTACAACTTTGTATCAGGAAATAAGGTAATGAAAGATGCCACGGGACAAATGACATTGGCATCCTGTACTGTGTAATGTTTTTATTAACCCTGAATTATTGAAGTGCATTGATCACTCTGCCTAATGGGCTGCAGCCTTTATAATATGCCTATGAACGATTCACTAGTAAATGTGAAATATGATGTAATATTGTTGTCCTTTTTTGTGACAGTGTTGCTGGTGAATATGATGGCTCATCTGCCTCAAGAGGACAATTTAAATAATATGTTTGTTCAATAACAGATCATGTCACTTTAATCTTTATTATCCTGGTAGAAGAAACTGAGCCCTGCTGAGCTATTTCCTTGCCTTGAGCTTCTCTACAGCCAGCTGCTACTGAAATGGATACCAGAATAATCCTATAAAGAGAAGGGAATGCAAACTGATTTCAAAACATGTCTTTACATTTTTGCTTGCTGGTGTTTTATTTTATACTTTTTGTGCATCTTAATAGTATAATCTAAATGCATCCCTGCTCAAATAATGCAGTATCTTAAATGTCACTCCTCTCTAATGGCTATGTGTGGTATTGCAGTTCAGCCCTATTAACTTCAGTGGAGCTGATCTGTAGTACCAGAAACAACCTGTGGAGAGGTGTGGCGCTGTTTGCAGAAGGCAGCCATATTTTTGTAATCCTGTATAACTCCTTCAATCATCCTCTGCTCTTGGCCTTCATACTGTTTCACTTACTATAGGAATAAACTCAGCAAGGGTGTGACCCAGTCCACTATCCCTTCGAGAAGTGGTAGATGGCACAGCATACTGACTGCACTACATACAGCATCTCAACCAGCCTATATACATATAAAACCCTGGGTAGATTATTTAAGAGGCTACCCAATTTATTATTCTAGAGCTGTGATGGCTAACCTCCGGCACTCCAGCTGTGGTAAAACTACACCATAGAAATAAATGGAGCATGCTGAAAGTTGTAGTTTCACCACAGCTGCTGTGCCGAGGTTAGCCATCACTACTGTTATAGAGGCATCGGGTGGGGGAGAAGACTTCTAGGCACAGAGGAAGGCTAACCAGTATTCTCTTTCCCCAGGAGCCCACCTTCTTGAAGTTACTGCAGGGACCCCATAACCAATAAACTTCAGCATCTTGCTGCTGCCTGCCACTGTGTGAGCAGGTAGTTTTTGCATGTAGCTGTGCACTGGGCTCCCTGAATGAATTTTACTGGTGACCACTGACCCTAGGCACCCTAGTCCGACACTGAATAAGCTGCTCTTCCCAGTCAGAAAAATAAAACAGTTGTCACCCATAATGAAAGTTACGAAGGGAAATCTGTCTCTGGTCACCTGGTCACTCAGGCTGAATAGAAGTATACATAAACACTTCTCTGTTTATTCCTCCATCTCTTCTTTTCTGTTACACTGGGTTCAGACCTGAGCGTTTTGAAGCCTAGCGTTTTTTACGCGTTCAAGACAGGCGTTTAGGCGCGTTTTTTTCAAGCGTTTTGGTAAATAGTGTAGGCGCGTTTGACGCGCGTTTATGTGATTGACTGCATAGTGGGCCAATGACCCAACAGCCCTCGCTATATATAGTTTGGCCAATCAGAGTACTTTTGAGGTGTGAAATTCCATGGGGGCTGATCTAGTGTGTGTTTTGGGCAAAATGGACTGCTACAGGAGGCGACATGTTGCAGTGGTTGTGACTGCAATCCAACTTGAGCGTTTGAGGAGAAGGAGGGACAGCAGGCGACGGTTCTGGGTCCATCCGGTCATTGCCCAACGGCAGGAGAGGGGCCAGTTCTGGGCTCTCTACCAGAACCTGCGTGCCCATGAGGACCAGTTTTTTGGCTACATGAGAATGTCCATCCCCAGGTTAGTATGTATACGTGATGTCGTGTTTTTTTTTTTTTTTTACAGAGAGTGTAGTAATGTAGTAATGTTTATTTTTCTGAATTTGTATCGTCTCCAGCTTTGACGAGCTCCTGGGGCTGTTGGAGAGTCGTTTGATGCACCAGGACACCTTCATGCGGGACAGCATTCCACCTGTGGAAAGACTGGTCATAACTTTGCGGTAAGTATTATATACATCGTGCCCTTCACAAACATGTCTATTGTGTAGCGACTGTATATGAGTGTATTTGCATTTTAGTAGTCGTGTTGTTTCTGTGGTATGCTTGTTACCATAAATATTCAGCACATGCATCATGTAGCCACCTTTGCAAGGTGTAACCCTTCCCATGAAAAAAAGACTCCAAACATATAGTTAGATATTTTTTTATGTTTGGTGCAATAATTTGGTGCATGTCCCCAACATGTTTATACGGAGTACACAAAACTGCACATAACATTTGTGCAATATGCAAACAAAATATGTTAATCCTTTTAATAGAATATAACTAAAGTAGTTGCCACTTCAACTACCGGCACTTTAAATCGCAGTACCATTTCTCACAGGTCCTCATAATCTTGCCCGGTTGTTTCTGGGTCCGGATCCCGCCTTGTTTGATTGTTTTGCCGCGTTTGAAGCTCGGCATTGGCCTGTGTGCTGGTGGTGGTGCTTGTGGATGTGGTCAGGCCATACTGGTGGCCATAATGTGGACCTTCTTGGGGGCCATGTTGGTCGTAATGTTGGCCATAGTATTGGCTATATTGTTGCACAGGTTCCGCAGGTTGAGAATATTGTTCAGCATATTGTGATCCCTGTGGAGCATACTGCTGTAGATATATTTGCCCATATGTTGTTGGATTTGTTGGCCCATGTTGGCTAAATTGTGGACCATGTGGGTGGCCATATTGTTGCCCATACTGGGGGTCCTGCCTAGGGGCCTGCATAGTAGGCTGCATTGGATCCGGATTCGGATGCTGCCTATAATCCGGAATTGGATGCTGCCTATGATCCGGAATTGGATGATGCCTAGGAGCCGGGATAGGAGGCTGCCTAGGAGCGGGGAGAGGAGGCTGCCTAGGAGCGGGGAGAGGAGGCTGCCTAGGAGCCGGGAGAGGAGGCTGCATAGGAGCCTGCATCGGGCCATGCATTGAAGCAATTTTTGTAGCCACTTTGGTGGTCATTTCAGTGGCCACTTCTGTTGCCATTTCAGTTGCCACTTGTTGGGCGAGCTTTGTGGCCTGGTGTGGGGACAGCTGCGGGGCCTGATGTTGGGCCATTACAGGTTCAAGCTGTATGGCCAGTTGTGTGGCCAGTTGTGTGGCCAGTTGTGAGGCCAGTTGTGTGGCCTGCTGGGGGCCCAGCTGGGTTTCCTGGAACGGTATCGCAAAAGTGTCCAGCGTTCGGGTCAGCATCTCTTGGACTGTGGTGAGTTGCGGTCTGGGCACATTTTGCATTCTGTCCTCCAGACTGAGAAGGAAATACCCGTTACTGGACATTTTTGGTACCGGATGTGCCAGGGCATCCAGGCTGGCTATCAGTCGGTCCTCCTGCCGTTCACCTCTCCTCCTTTTGGCCCTTTGCTGGCGAGTGGCTTCTGGCACAGATGGGCCTGGCTGTGTGGGGCTTGTAAGCGTCGGAGGGCCCTCTGTCCCTGGTGGACTGGTTGCCGCAGAAGATGGTCCTGGCTCGCTGTCCCGAGTGGGGCCAGAGTCATCTTCCGCCTCATCTGCAGCCTGACTCTGTTCCCAGCTACTCTCTGTGCTGTTAACGAGAAAAATATAGTTAAGTATCTTCACCATATCAATGTGAATATATGTGACATTATGTAATGCCACATCCTCTCCCCAATGTTTACTACAATGTCTCACCTCCTCATTTCAGTGCAGGGAATCAAGAAGGCCATTTGCTCCGCATGCACATAACAAGAGCGTGTGGGTGATGAGCCGCTCCTCTGCTCCCTCTCTAGGCGGTGATGTCGTATGAAAGCGTCCTTGATACTTGTCCATTTTTTTTATGGTGTTGACTAAAAATATTAAAAAAAACGTTCATTCTAATTATATATTTTTCTCATTTCAGGTACCTAGGTACAGGCCAGTCTTTGGCCAGTCTACATTATGCTTTTTTGGTTGGGAAATCCACTGCAAGTATGATCATCCGCGAAACCTGCATGGCAATATGGGATGCGCTCCATGCAGCAGTGATGGCCCAACCGCATAAGGAGCAGTGTAAGGAAATAGCAGATGTCAATTCCCCAACTGTGCCGGAGCTATAGATGGCAAACATATCCGCATAAAGAAGCCGGTTCGAAGTGGGAGCCAATATTATAATTATAAAAAATACTTTTCTTTCGTCTTATTTGCGATGTGTGATGCCAACTATAGCTTCCGGTACATTGATGTGGGCTCATATGGCAGTAGGTCAGACTCTGCGGTCTTTGCCCATTCTGATTTTGGCAAAATGCTACAGAACAAGGCTCTGGATCTCCCTGAGCACACCGCACTGCCTGGCACCACTTCACCAGCGATGCCCTTTGTCTTTGTGGGCGACGAGGCCTTTGCACTGGGCGAAAACCTGATGAGGCCGTATTCCAGCAGGGGACTTTCTCTAGCCAGGCGAGTCTTCAATTATCGGCTGACTAGAGCGCGCAGGGTTGTGGAGTGCGCTTTTGGCATACTCGCCAACAAATGGCGATTTCTCCACACACCCATTCACCTCAAATTGGAGACTGCCATATCGGCCGTTAAAGCAGCCTGCGTACTGCATAATTTTGTTCGGGCAAGAGACGGTTATAATTTTGAAGATTCCCTCACCCATTCCCTGCACAGTCATCGTCCTAGTGTTGTGCGTGGCCACAGACAAGGTGCAGCAGTGCGGGAGCAGTTTACCGCTTATTTTATGTCGCCACATGGGGCGTTACCATGGCAGTTAGAAGCTATTTAAATATTCTTGCGTTACTTAGTTTCTGTTAATTAGCGCCATAAGTAACATTTTTCTTTATTGTTTGCTGATAATTTCCATTATTAAATTTTCGGTTTGAGCCATTTTGTCTCATCAAGTTTTTTCATATATTATGGCCCATGGAGAGTGGCCTTTAGGAGGCAATATTCCAACTACGTGTGGTAATAAGCAAATGGTGGCCGAAATTAGGTCACACCATTTTGTGGTAAAGACTCCGCCATTAGATTCATTCATAATGAGGGAGCAATTAATGTGGCCATTCATGTGCCTATAAATGCGAAT
>JAKVIS010002061.1:0-26032 GCA_033119425.1 Bufotes viridis
TGAAAGTGTCCTTCTCCAGTGGTGGGTGATATGACGCATGATTCCTTGCTGTGGGACCTCTATCCTCTGTCTAGGTGCTGGGCCGAAATAACTGAAAGTGGACTTCTCTAGTGGTGGGTGAAATGGCGCATGATTCCTTGCTGTGGGACCTCTCTCCTCTGTCTGGGTGCTGTGCCAAAATAACTGAAAGTGGCCTTCTCTAGTCGTGGGTGATATGACGCATGATTCCTTGCTGTGGGACCTCTCGCCTCTGTCTGGGAGCTGGGCCGAAATAACTGAAAGTGGCCTTCCCTAGTGGTGGGTGATATGACGCCTTATTCCTTGCTGTGGGACCTCTCTCCTCTGTCTGGGTGCTGGGGCCGAAATAACTGAAAGTGGACTTCTCTAGTGGTGGGTGATATGACGCATGATTCCTTGCTGTGGGACTTCTCTCCTCTGTCTGGGTGATGGGGCCGAAATAACTGAAAGTGGCCTTCTCCAGTGGTGGGTGATATGACGCATGATTCCTTGCTGTGGGACCTCTCTCCTCGGTCTGGGTGCCTAGCCTAAATAACTGAAAGAGGCCTTCTCCATTGGTGGGTGATATGACACTTTATTCCTTGCTGTGGGACCTCTCTCCTCTGTCTGGGTGCAGGGCTAAAATAACTGAAAGTGACCTTCTCCAGTATTGGGTGATATGACGACTTATTTCTTGCTGTGGGACCACTCTCCTCGGTCTGGGTGCTGGGGCCGAAATAACTGAAAGTGGCCTTCTCCAGTACTGGGTGATATGACGACTTATTTCTTGCTGTGGGACCTCTCTCCTCTGTCTGGGTGCTGGGTCGAAATATCTGAAAGTGGCCTTCTCCAGTGGTGGGTGATATGACGCATGATTCCTTGCTGTGGGACCTCTCTCCTCTGTCTGGGTGCTGGGCCGAAATAACTAAAAGTGACCTTCTCCAGTACTGGGTGATATGACGACTTATTTCTTGCTGTGGGACCTCTCTCCTCTGTCTGTGTGCTGGGCCGAAATAACTGAAAGTGGCCTTCTCCAGTGGTGGGTGATATGACGCATGATTCCTTGCTGTGGGACCTCTCTCCTCTGTCTGGGTGCTGGTCGAAATAACTGAAAGTGGCCTTCTCCAGTGGTGGGTGATATGACGCATGATTCCTTGCTGTGGGACCTCTCTCCTCTGTCTGGGTGCTGGGGCCGAAATAACTGAAAGTGGCCTTCTCCAGTGGTGGGTGATATGACGCATGATTCCTTGCTGTGGGGCCTCTCTCCTCGGTCTGGGTGCTTGGCCTAAATAACTGAAAGTGGCCTTCTCCAGTGGTGGGTGATATGACGCCATATTTCTTGCTTTGGGACCTCTCTCCTCTGTCTGGGTGCTGGGCCGAAATAACTGAAAGTGGCCTTCTCCAGTTGTGGGTGATATGACGCATGATTCCTTGCTGTGGGACCTCTCTCCTCTGTCTGGGTGCTGGTCGAAATAACTGAAAGTGGCCTTCTCCAGTGGTGGGTGATATGACGCATGATTCCTTGCTGTGGGACCTCTCTCCTCGGTCTGGGTGCCTAGCCTAAATAACTGAAAGTGGCCTTCTCCAGTGGTGGGTGATATGACACCATATTCCTTGCTGTGGGACCTCTCTCCTCTGTCTGGGTGCAGGGCTAAAATAACTGAAAGTGACCTTCTCCAGTATTGGGTGATATGACGACTTATTTCTTGCTGTGGGACCACTCTCCTCGGTCTGGGTGCTGGGGCCGAAATAACTGAAAGTGGCCTTCTCCAGTGGTGGGTGATATGACGCATGATTCCTTGCTGTGGGACCTCTCTCCTCTGTCTGGGTGCTGGTCCGAAATAACTGATAGTGGCCTTCTCCAGTGGTGGGTGATATGACGCATAATTCCTTGCTGTGGGACCTCTCTCCTCTGTCTGGGTGTTGGTCCGAAATAACTGATAGTGGCCTTCTCCAGTGGTGGGTGATATGACGCATGATTCCTTGCTGTGGGACCTCTCTCCTCTGTCTGGGTGCTGGGCCGAAATAACTGAAAGTGGCCTTCTCTAGTGGTGGGTGATATGACGCATGATTCCTTGCTGTGGGACCTCTCTCCTCTGTCTGGGTGCTGGGGCCGAAAAAACAGAAAGTGGCCTTCTCCAGTGGTGGGTGATATGACGCATGATTCCTTGCTGTGGGACCTCTCTCCTCAGTCTGGGTGCCTGGCCTAAATAACTGAAAGTGTCCTTCTCCAGTGGTGGGTGACATGACGCCTTATTTCTTGCTGTGGGACCTCTCTCCTCTGTCTGGGTGCTGGGCCGAAATAACTGAAAGTGTCCTTCTCCAGTGGTGGGTGATGTGACGCATGATTCCTTGCTGTGGGACCTCTCTCCTCTGTCTGGGTGCTGGGCCAGAAATAACTGAAAGTGGACTTCTCTAGTGGTGGGTGAAATGACGCATGATTCCTTGTTGTGGGACCTCTCTCCTCTGTCTGGGTGCTGTGCCAAAATAACTGAAAGTGGCCTTCTCTAGTCGTGGGTGATATGACGCATGATTCCTTGCTGTGGGACCTCTCTCCTCTGTCTGGGTGCTGAGGCCGAAATAATTGAAAGTGGCCTTCTCCAGTGGTGGGTGAAGTGACGCATGATTTTTTGCTGCGGGACCTCTCTCCTCTGTCTGGGTGCTGGGACCGAAATAACTGAAAGTGGCCTTCTCCAGTGGTGGGTGATATGACGAGGTATTCCTTGCTGTGGGACCTCTCTCCTCGGTCTGGGTGCCTGGACTAAATAACTGAAAGTGGCCTTCTCCAGTGGTGGGTGATATGACGCATGATTCCTTGCTGTGGGACCTCTCTCCTCTGTCTGGATGCTTGGCCGAAATAACTGAAAGTGGCCTTCTCCAGTGGTAGGTGATATGACGCATGATTCCTTGCTGTGGGACCTCTCGCCTCTGTCTGGGAGCTGGGCCGAAATAACTGAAAGTGGCCTTCTCTAGTGGTGGGTGACATGACGCATGATTCCTTGCTGTGGGACCTCTCTCCTCTGTCTGGGTGCTGGGGCCGAAATAACTGAAAGTGGCCTTCTCCAGTGGTGGGTGATATGACGCATGATTCCTTGCTGTGGGACCTCTCTCCTCTGTCTGGGTGCTGGGGCCGAAATAACTGAAAGTGGCCTTCTCCAGTGGTGGGTGATATGACGCATGATTCCTTGCTGTGGGACCTCTCTCCTCTGTCTGGGTGCTGTGCCGAAATAACTGAAAGTGGCCTTCTCCACTGGTGGTTGATATGACGAGGTATTCCTTGTTGTGGGACCTCTCTCCTCTGTCTGGGTGCTGGGCCGAAATAACTGAAAGTGTCCTTCTCCAGTAGTGGTTGATATGGCGCCTTATTCCTTGCTGTGGGACCTCTCTCCTCTGTCTGGGTGCTGGGCCGAAATAACTGAAAGTGGCCTTCTCTAGTGGTGGGTGATATGACGCATGATTCCTTGCTGTGGGACCTCTCTCCTCTGTCTGGGTGCTGGGGCCGAAATAACTGAAAGTGGCCTTCTCCAGTGGTGGGTGATATGACGCATGATTCCTTGCTGTGGTCCTCTCTCCTCGGTCTGGGTGCCTAGCCTAAATAACTGAAAGTGGCCTTCTCCAGTGGTGGGTGATATGACACTTTATTCCTTGTGTGGGACCTCTCTCCTCTGTCTGGGTGCTGGGCCGAAATAACTGAAAGTGACCTTCTCCACTGGTGGTTGATATGACGATGTATTCCTTGTTGTGGGACCTCTCTCCTCTGTCTGGGTGCTGGGCCGAAATAACTGAAAGTGTCCTTCTCCAGTAGTGGTTGATATGACGCACTTATTTCTTGCTGTGGGACCTCTCTCCTCTGTCTGGGTGCTGGGGCCGAAATAACTGAAAGTGGCCTTCTCCAGTGGTGGGTGATATGACGCATGATTCCTTGCTGTGGGACCTCTCTCCTCTGTCTGGGTGCTGGGTCGAAATATCTGAAAGTGGCCTTCTCCAGTGGTGGGTGATATGACGCATGATTCCTTACTGTGGGACCTCTCTCCTCTGTCTGGGTGCTGGGGCCGAAATAATTGAAAGTGGCCTTCTCCAGTGGTGGGTGATATGACGCATGATTCCTTGCTGTGGGACCTCTCTCCTCTGTCTGGGTGCTGTGCCGAAATAACTGAAAGTGGCCTTCTCCACTGGTGGTTGATATGACGAGGTATTCCTTGTTGTGGGACCTCTCTCCTCTGTCTGGGTGCTGGGCCGAAATAACTGAAAGTGTCCTTCTCCAGTAGTGGTTGATATGACGCCTTATTCCTTGCTGTGGGACCTCTCTCCTCTGTCTGGGTGCTGGGCCGAAATAACTGAAAGTGGCCTTCTCTAGTGGTGGGTGATATGACGCATGATTCCTTGCTGTGGGACCTCTCTCCTCTGTCTGGGTGCTGGGGCCGAAATAACTGAAAGTGGCCTTCTCCAGTGGTGGGTGATATGACGCATGATTCCTTGCTGTGGTCCTCTCTCCTCGGTCTGGGTGCCTAGCCTAAATAACTGAAAGTGGCCTTCTCCAGTGGTGGGTGATATGACACTTTATTCCTTGTGTGGGACCTCTCTCCTCTGTCTGGGTGCTGGGCCGAAATAACTGAAAGTGACCTTCTCCACTGGTGGTTGATATGACGAGGTATTCCTTGTTGTGGGACCTCTCTCCTCTGTCTGGGTGCTGGGCCGAAATAACTGAAAGTGTCCTTCTCCAGTAGTGGTTGATATGACGACTTATTTCTTGCTGTGGGACCTCTCTCCTCTGTCTGGGTGCTGGGGCCGAAATAACTGAAAGTGGCCTTCTCCAGTGGTGGGTGATATGACGCATGATTCCTTGCTGTGGGACCTCTCTCCTCTGTCTGGGTGCTGGGTCGAAATATCTGAAAGTGGCCTTCTCCAGTGGTGGGTGATATGGCGCATGATTCCTTACTGTGGGACCTCTCTCCTCTGTCTGGGTGCTGGGCTGAAATAATTGAAAGTGGCCTTCTCCAGTGGTGGGTGATATGACGCATGATTCCTTGCTGTGGGGCCTCTCTCCTCGGTCTGGGTGCCTGGCCTAAATAACTGAAAGTGGCCTTCTCCAGAAGTGGGTGATATGACGCCTTATTTCTTGCTTTGGGACCTCTCTCCTCTGTCTGGGTGCTGGTCCGAAATAACTGAAAGTGGCCTTCTCCAGTGGTGGGTGATATGACGCATGATTCCTTGCTGTGGGACCTCTCTCCTCTGTCTGGATGCTTGGCCGAAATAACTGAAAGTGGCCTTCTCCAGTGGTAGGTGATATGACGCATGATTCCTTGCTGTGGGACCTCTCGCCTCTGTCTGGGAGCTGGGCCGAAATAACTGAACGTGGCCTTCTCTAGTGGTGGGTGACATGACGCATGATTCCTTGCTGTGGGACCTCTCTCCTCTGTCTGGGTGCTGGGGCCGAAATAACTGAAAGTGGCCTTCTCCAGTGGTGGGTGATATGACGCATGATTCCTTGCTGTGGGACCTCTCTCCTCTGTCTGGGTGCTGGGCCGAAATAACTGAAAGTGGCCTTCTCCAGTGGTGGGTGATATGACGCATGATTCCTTGCTGTGGGACCTCTCTCCTCTGTCTGGGTGCTGTGCCGAAATAACTGAAAGTGGCCTTCTCCACTGGTGGGTGATATGACGAGGTATTCCTTGTTGTGGGACCTCTCTCCTCTGTCTGGGTGCTGGGCCGAAATAACTGAAAGTGTCCTTCTCCAGTAGTGGTTGATATGACGCCTTATTCCTTGCTGTGGGACCTCTCTCCTCTGTCTGGGTGCTGGGCCGAAATAACTGAAAGTGGCCTTCTCTAGTGGTGGGTGATATGACGCATGATTCCTTGCTGTGGGACCTCTCTCCTCTGTCTGGGTGCTGGGGCCGAAATAACTGAAAGTGGCCTTCTCCAGTGGTGGGTGATATGGCGCATGATTCCTTGCTGTGGTCCTCTCTCCTCGGTCTGGGTGCCTGAGCCTAAATAACTGAAAGTGGCCTTCTCCAGTGGTGGGTGATATGACACTTTATTCCTTGTGTGGGACCTCTCTCCTCTGTCTGGGTGCTGGGCCGAAATAACTGAAAGTGACCTTCTCCACTGGTGGTTGATATGACGAGGTATTCCTTGTTGTGGGACCTCTCTCCTCTGTCTGGGTGCTGGGCCGAAATAACTGAAAGTGTCCTTCTCCAGTAGTGGTTGATATGACGACTTATTTCTTGCTGTGGGACCTCTCTCCTCTGTCTGGGTGCTGGGGCCGAAATAACTGAAAGTGGCCTTCTCCAGTGGTGGGTGATATGACGCATGATTCCTTGCTGTGGGACCTCTCTCCTCTGTCTGGGTGCTGGGTCGAAATATCTGAAAGTGGCCTTCTCCAGTGGTGGGTGATATGACGCATGATTCCTTACTGTGGGACCTCTCTCCTCTGTCTGGGTGCTGGGGCCGAAATAATTGAAAGTGGCCTTCTCCAGTGGTGGGTGATATGACGCATGATTCCTTGCTGTGGGACCTCTCTCCTCGGTCTGGGTGCCTGGCCTGAAATAACTGAAAGTGGCCTTCTCCAGAAGTGGGTGATATGACGCCTTATTTCTTGCTTTGGGACCTCTCTCCTCTGTCTGGGTGCTGGTCCGAAATAACTGAAAGTGGCCTTCTCCAGTGGTGGGTGATATGACGCATGATTCCTTGCTGTGGGACCCTCTCCTCTGTCTGGGTGCTGGTCCGAAATAACTGAAAGTGGCCTTCTCCAGTGGTGGGTGATATGACGCATGATTCCTTGCTGTGGGACCTCTCTCCTCTGTTTGGGTGCTGGGGCCGGAAATAACTGAAAGTGGCCTTCTCCAGTGGTGGGTGATATGACGCATGATTCCTTGCTGTGGGACCTCTCTCCTCTGTCTTGGTGCTGTGCCGAAATAACTGAAAGTGGCCTTCTCCAGTGGTGGGTGATATGACGAGGTATTCCTTGTTGTGGGACCTCTCTCCTCTGTCTGGGTGCTGGGCCGAAATAACTGAAAGTGGCCTTCTCCAGTAGTGGTTGATATGACGCCTTATTCCTTGCTGTGGGACCTCTCTCCTCTGTCTGGGTGCTGGGCCGAAATAACTGAAAGTGGCCTTCTCTAGTGTTGGGTGATATGACGCATGATTCCTTGCTGTGGGACCTCCCTCCTCTGTCTGGGTGCTGTGCCAAAATAACTGAAAGTGGCCTTCTCTAGTGGTGGGTGATATGACGCATGATTCCTTGCTGTGGGACCTCTTTCCTCTTTCTGGGTGCTGTGGCCGAAATAACTGAAAGTGGCCTTCTCCAGTGGTGGGTGATATGACGCATTATTCCTTGCTGCGGGACCTCTCTCCTCTGTCTGGGTGCTGGGGCCGAAATAACTGAAAGTGGCCTTCTCCAGTGTTGGGTGATATGACGCATGATTCCTTGCTGTGGGGCCTCTCTCCTCTGTCTGGGTGCCTGGCCTAAATAACTGAAAGTGGCCTTCTCCAGTGGTGGGTGATATGACGCCATATTTCTTGCTGTGGGACCTCTCTCCTCTGTCTGGGTGCTGGGCCGAAATAACTGAAAGTGGCCTTCTCCAGTGGTGGTTGATATGACGCATGATTCCTTGCTGTGGGACCTCTCTCATCTGTCTGGGTGCTGGGCCGAAATAACTGAAAGTGGCCTTCTCCAGTGGTGGGTGATATGACGCATGATTCCTTGCTGTGGGACCTCTCTCCTCTGTCTGGGTGCTGGGGCCGAAATAACTGAAAGTGTCCTTCTCCAGTGGTGGGTGATATGACGCATGATTCCTTGCTGTGGGACCTCTCTCCTCTGTCTGGGTGCTGGGCAGAAATAACTGAAAGTGGCCTTCTCTAGTGGTGGGTGATATGACGCATGATTCCTTGCTGTGGGACCTCTCTCCTCTGTCTGGGTGCTGGGGCGGGAAATAACGAAAGTGGCCTTCTCCAGTGGTGGGTGATATAACGCATGATTCCTTGCTGTGGGACCTCTCTCCTCGGTCTGGGTGCCTGGCCTAAATAAATGAAAGTGGCCTTCTCCAGTGGTGGGTGACATGGCGCACTTATTTCTTGCTGTGGGACCTCTCTCCTCTGTCTGGGTGCTGGGCCGAAATAACTGAAAGTGTCCTTCTCCAGTGGTGGGTGATATGACGCATGATTCCTTGCTGTGGGACCTCTCTCCTCTGTCTGGGTGCTGGGCCGAAATAACTGAAAGTGGACTTCTCTAGTGGTGGTTGAAATGGCATGATTCCTTGTTGTAGGGACCTCTCTCCCTATGTCTGGGTGCTGTGCCAAAATAACTGAAAGTGGCCTTCTCTAGTCGTGGGTGATATGACGCATGATTCCTTGCTGTGGGACCTCTCTCCTCTGTCTGGATGTTGGGCCGAAATAACTGAAAGTGGCCTTCTCAGTGGTAGGGTGATATGGCCGCATGATTCCTTGCTGTGGGACCTCTCGCCTCTGTCTGCAGGAGCTGGGCCGAAACTAACTGAAAGTGGCCTTCTCTAGTGGTGGGTGACATGACGAATGATTCCTTGCTGTGGGACCTCTCTCCTCTGTCTGGAGTGCTGGGGCGAAATAACTGAAAGTGGCCTTCTCCAGTGGTGGGTGATATGACGCATGATTCCTTGCTGTGGGACCTCTCTCCTCTGTCTGGGTGCTGGGCCGAAATAACTGAAAGTAGCCTTCTCCAGTGGTAGGTGATATGACGCATGATTCCTTGCTGTGGGACCTCTCGCCTCTGTCTGGGAGCTGGGCCGAAATAACTGAAAGTGGCCTTCTCTAGTGGTGGGTGACATGACGCATGATTCCTTGCTGTGGGACCTCTCCTCTGTCTGGGTGCTGGGGCCGAAATAACTGAAAGTGGCCTTCTCCAGTGGTGGGTGATATGACGCATGATTCCTTGCTGTGGGACCTCTCTCCTCTGTCTGGGTGCTGGGGCGAAACTAACTGAAAGTGGCCTTCTCCAGTGGTGGGTGATATGAGCGCATGATTCCTTGCTGTGGGACCTCTCTCCTCTGTCTGGGTGCTGTGCCGAAATAACTGAAAGTGGCCTTCTCCAGTGGTGGGTGATATGGCGCAGGTATTCCTTGTTGTGGGACCTCTCTCCTCTGTCTGGGTGCTGGGCCGAAATAACTGAAAGTGTCCTTCTCCAGTAGTGGTTGATATGACGCCTTATTACTTGCTGTGGGACCTCTCTCCTCTGTCTGGGTGCTGGGCCGAAATAACTGAAAGTGGCCTTCTCTAGTGGTGGGTGATATGACGCATGATTCCTTGCTGTGGGACCTCTCTCCTCTGTCTGGGTGCTGGGGCCGAAATAACTGAAAGTGGCCTTCTCCAGTGGTGGGTGATAAAGCGCATGATTCCTTGCTGTGGGACCTCTCTCTCGGTCTGGGTGCCTAGCCTAAATAACTGAAAGTGGCCTTCTCCAGTGGTGGGTGATATGACACTTTATTCCTTGCTGTGGGACCTCTCTCCTCTGTCTGGGTGCTGGGCCAAAATAACTGAAAGTGACCTTCTCCAGTACTGGGTGATATGACACATATTTCTTGATGTGGGACCTCTCTCCTCTGTCTGGGTGCTGGGGCCGAAATAACTGAAAGTGGCCTTCTCCAGTGGTGGGTGATATGACGCATGATTCCTTGCTGTGGGACCTCTCTCCTCTGTCTGGGTGCTGGGTCAGAAATATCTGAAAGTGGCCTTCTCCAGTGGTGGGTGATATGACGCATGATTCCTTACTGTAGGACCTCTCTCCTCTGTCTGGGTGCTGTGGCCAAAATAACTGAAAGTGGCCTTCTCTAGTGGTGGGTGAAATGACGCATGATTCCTTGCTGTGGGACCTCTTTCCTCTTTTTGGGTGCTGTGGCCGAAATAACTGAAAGTGGCCTTCTCCAGTGGTGGGTGATATGACGCATTATTCCTTGCTGCGGGACCTCTCTCCTCTGTCTGGGTGCTGGGGCCGAAATAACTGAAAGTGGCCTTCTCCAGTGTTGGGTGATATGACGCATGATTCCTTGCTGTGGGGCCTCTCTCCTCTGTCTGGGTGCCTGGCCTAAATAACTGAAAGTGGCCTTCTCTAGTGGTGGGTGATATGACGCATGATTCCTTGCTGTGGGACCTCTCTCCTCGGTCTGGGTGCCTGGCCTAAATAAATGAAAGTGGCCTTCTCCAGTGGTGGGTGACATGACGCCTTATTTCTTGCTGTGGGACCTCTCTCCTCTGTCTGGGTGCTGGGCCGAAATAACTGAAAGTGGCCTTCTCCAGTGGTGGGTGATATGACGATGATTCCTTGCTGTGGGACCTCTCTCCTCTGTCTGGGTGCTGGGCCGAAATAACTGAAAGTGGACTTCTCTAGTGGTGGGTGAAATGATGCATGATTCCTTGCTGTGGGACCTCTCTCCTATGTCTGGGTGCTGTGCCAAAATAACTGAAAGTGGCCTTCTCCAGTCGGTGGGTGATATGACGCATGATTCCTTGCTGTGGGACCTCTCTCCTCTGTCTGGATGTTGGGCAGAAATAACTGAAAGTGGCCTTCTCCGAGTGGTAGGTGATATGACGCATGATTCCTTGCTGTGGGACCTCTCGCCTCTGTCTGGGAGCTGGGCCGAAATAACTGAAAGTGGCCTTCTCTAGTGGTGGGTGACATGACGCATGATTCCTTGCTGTGGGACCTCTCTCCTCTGTCTGGGTGCTGGGGCCGAAATAACTGAAAGTGGCCTTCTCCAGTGGTGGGTGATATGACGCATGATTCCTTGCTGTGGGACCTCTCTCCTCTGTCTGGATGCTGGGCCGAAATAACTGAAAGTAGCCTTCTCCAGTGGTAGGTGATATGACGCATGATTCCTTGCTGTGGGACCTCTCGCCTCTGTCTGGGAGCTGGGCCGAAATAACTGAAAGTGGCCTTCTCTAGTGGTGGGTGACATGACGCATGATTCCTTGCTGTGGGACCTCTCTCCTCTGTCTGGGTGCTGGGGCCGAAATAACTGAAAGTGGCCTTCTCCAGTGGTGGGTGATATGGCGCATGATTCCTTGCTGTGGGACCTCTCTCCTCTGTCTGGGTGCTGGGGCCGGAAATAACTGAAAGTGGCCTTCTCCAGTGGTGGGTGATATGACGCATGATTCCTTGCTGTGGGACCTCTCTCCTCTGTCTGGGTGCTGTGCCGAAATAACTGAAAGTGGCCTTCTCCAGTGGTGGGTGATATGACGAGGTATTCCTTGTTGTGGGACCTCTCTCCTCTGTCTGTGTGCTGGGCCGAAATAACTGAAAGTGTCCTTCTCCAGTAGTGGGTGATATGACGCTTATATTACTTGCTGTGGGACCTCTCTCCTCTGTCTGGGTGCTGGGCCGAAATAACTGAAAGTGGCCTTCTCCAGTGGTGGGTGATATGACGCATGATTCCTTGCTGTGGGACCTCTCTCCTCTGTCTGGGTGCTGGGGCAGAAATAACTGAAAGTGGCCTTCTCCAGTGGTGGGTGATAAGACGCATGATTCCTTGCTGTGGGACCTCTCTCCTCGGTCTGGGTGCCTGAGCCTAAATAACTGAAAGTGGCCTTCTACAGTGGTGGGTGATATGACGCATTATTCCTTGCTGTGGGACCTCTCTCCTCTGTCTGGGTGCTGGGCCAAAATAACTGAAAGTGACCTTCTCCAGTAGTGGGTGATATGACGACTTATTTCTTGCTGTGGGACCTCTCTCCTCTGTCTGGGTGCTGGGGCCGAAATAACTGAAAGTGGCCTTCTCCAGTGGTGGGTGATATGACGCATGATTCCTTGCTGTGGGACCTCTCTCCTCTGTCTGGGTGCTGGGTCGAAATATCTGAAAGTGGCCTTCTCCAGTGGTGGGTGATATGACGCATGATTCCTTGCTGTGGGACCTCTATCCTCTGTCTGGGTGCTGTGGCCGAAATAACTGAAAGTGGCCTTCTCCAGTGGTGGGTGATATGGCGCATGATTCCTTGCTGTGGGACCTCTCTCCTCTGTCTGGGTGCTGTGGCCGAAATAACTGAAAGTGGCCTTCTCCAGTGGTGGGTGATATGACGCATTATTCCTTGCTGTGGGACCTCTCTCCTCTGTCTGGGTGCTGGGGCCAGAAATAACTGAAAGTGGCCTTCTCCAGTGGTGGGTGATATGACGCATGATTCCTTGCTGTGGGGCCTCTCTCCTCTGTCTGGGTGCCTGGCCTAAATAACTGAAAGTGGCCTTCTCCAGTGGTGGGTGATATGACGCCATATTTCTTGCTGTGGGACCTCTCTCCTCTGTCTGGGTGCTGGGCCGAAATAACTGAAAGTGGCCTTCTCCAGTGGTGGGTGATATGACGCATGATTCCTTGCTGTGGGACCTCTCTCCTCTGTCTGGGTGCTGGGCCGAAATAACTGAAAGTGGCCTTCTCCAGTGGTGGGTGATATGACGCATGATTCCTTGCTGTGGGACCTCTCTCCTCTGTCTGGGTGCTGGGGCCGAAATAACTGAAAGTGGCCTTCTCCAGTGGTGGGTGATATGACGCATGATTCCTTGCTGTGGGACCTCTCTCCTCTGTCTGGGTGCTGGGCCGAAATAACTGAAAGTGGCCTTCTCTAGTGGTGGGTGATATGACGCATGATTCCTTGCTGTGGGACCTCTCTCCTCTGTCTGGGTGCTGGGGCCGAAATAACAGAAAGTGGCCTTCTCCAGTGGTGGGTGATATAACGCATGATTCCTTGCTGTGGGACCTCTCTCCTCGGTCTGGGTGCCTGGCCTAAATAAATGAAAGTGGCCTTCTCCAGTGGTGGGTGACATGACGCCTTATTTCTTGCTGTGGGACCTCTCTCCTCTGTCTGGGTGCTGGGCGAAATAACTGAAAGTGTCCTTCTCCAGTGGTGGGTGATATGACGCATGATTCCTTGCTGTGGGACCTCTCTCCTCTGTCTGGGTGCTGGGCCGAAATAACTGAAAGTGGACTTCTCTAGTGGTGGGTGAAATGACGCATGATTCCTTGTTGTGGGACCTCTCTCCTATGTCTGGGTGCTGTGCCAAAATAACTGAAAGTGGCCTTCTCTAGTCGTGGGTGATATGACGCATGATTCCTTGCTGTGGGACCTCTCTCCTCTGTCTGGATGCTGGGCCGAAATAACTGAAAGTGGCCTTCTCCAGTGGTAGGTGATATGGCGCATGATTCCTTGCTGTGGGACCTCTCGCCTCTGTCTGGGAGCTGGGCCGAAATAACTGAAAGTGGCCTTCTCCAGTGGTGGGTGATATGACGCATGATTCCTTGCTGTGGGACCTCTCTCCTCTGTCTGGATGCTGGGCCGAAATAACTGAAAGTGGCCTTCTCCAGTGGTAGGTGATATGACGCATGATTCCTTGCTGTGGGACCTCTCGCCTCTGTCTGGGAGCTGGGCAGAAATAACTGAAAGTGGCCTTCTCTAGTGGTGGGTGACATGACGCATGATTCCTTGCTGTGGGACCTCTCTCCTCTGTCTGGGTGCTGGGGCCGAAATAACTGAAAGTGGCCTTCTCCAGTGGTGGGTGATATGACGCATGATTCCTTGCTGTGGGACCTCTCTCCTCTGTCTGGGTGCTGGGGCCGAAATAACTGAAAGTGGCCTTCTCCAGTGGTGGGTGATATGACGCATGATTCCTTGCTGTGGGACCTCTCTCCTCTGTCTGGGTGCTGTGCCGAAATAACTGAAAGTGGCCTTCTCCAGTGGTGGGTGATATGACGAGGTATTCCTTGTTGTGGGACCTCTCTCCTCTGTCTGGGTGCTGGGCCGAAATAACTGAAAGTGTCCTTCTCCAGTAGTGGTTGATATGACGCCTTATTCCTTGCTGTGGGACCTCTCTCCTCTGTCTGGGTGCTGGGCCGAAATAACTGAAAGTGGCCTTCTCTAGTGGTGGGTGATATGACGCATGATTCCTTGCTGTGGGACCTCTCTCCTCTGTCTGGGTGCTGGGGCCGAAATAACTGAAAGTGGCCTTCTCCAGTGGTGGGTGATAAGACGCATGATTCCTTGCTGTGGGACCTCTCTCCTCGGTCTGGGTGCCTAGCCTAAATAACTGAAAGTGGCCTTCTCCAGTGGTGGGTGATATGACACTTTATTCCTTGCTGTGGGACCTCTCTCCTCTGTCTGGGTGCTGGGCCAAAATAACTGAAAGTGACCTTCTCCAGTACTGGGTGATATGACGACTTATTTCTTGCTGTGGGACCTCTCTCCTCTGTCTGGGTGCTGGGGCCGAAATAACTGAAAGTGGCCTTCTCCAGTGGTGGGTGATATGACGCATGATTCCTTGCTGTGGGACCTCTCTCCTCTGTCTGGGTGCTGGGTCGAAATATCTGAAAGTGGCCTTCTCCAGTGGTGGGTGATATGACGCATGATTCCTTACTGTGGGACCTCTCTCCTCTGTCTGGGTGCTGGGGTCGAAATAATTGAAAGTGGCCTTCTCCAGTGGTGGGTGATATGACGCATGATTCCTTGCTGTGGGGCCTCTCTCCTCGGTCTGGGTGCCTGGCCTAAATAACTGAAAGTGGCCTTCTCCAGAAGTGGGTGATATGACGCCTTATTTCTTGCTTTGGGACCTCTCTCCTCTGTCTGGGTGCTGGTCGAAATAACTGAAAGTGGCCTTCTCCAGTGGTGGGTGATATGACGCATGATTCCTTGCTGTGGGACCTCTCTCCTCTGTCTGGGTGCTGGTCGAAATAACTGAAAGTGGCCTTCTCCAGTGGTGGGTGATATGACGCATGATTCCTTGCTGTGGGACCTCTCTCCTCTGTCTGGGTGCTGGGGCCGAAATAACTGAAAGTGGCCTTCTCCAGTGGTGGGTGATATGACGCATGATTCCTTGCTGTGGGACCTCTCTCCTCTGTCTGGGTGCTGTGCCGAAATAACTGAAAGTGGCCTTCTCCAGTGGTGGGTGATATGACGAGGTATTCCTTGTTGTGGGACCTCTCTCCTCTGTCTGGGTGCTGGGCCGAAATAACTGAAAGTGGCCTTCTCCAGTAGTGGTTGATATGACGCCTTATTCCTTGCTGTGGGACCTCTCTCCTCTGTCTGGGTGCTGGGCCGAAATAACTGAAAGTGGCCTTCTCTAGTGGTGGGTGATATGACGCATGATTCCTTGCTGTGGGACCTCCCTCCTCTGTCTAAGTGCTGTGCCAAAATAACTGAAAGTGGCCTTCTCTAGTGGTGGGTGATATGACGCATGATTCCTTGCTGTGGGACCTCTTTCCTCTTTCTGGGTGCTGTGGCCGAAATAACTGAAAGTGGCCTTCTCCAGTGGTGGGTGATATGACGCATTATTCCTTGCTGCGGGACCTCTCTCCTCTGTCTAGGTGCTGGGGCCGAAATAACTGAAAGTGGCCTTCTCCAGTGTTGGGTGATATGACGCATGATTCCTGGCTGTGGGACCTCTCTCCTCGGTCTGGGTGCCTGGCCTAAATAACTGAAAGTGGCCTTCTCCAGTGGTTGGTGATATGACGCCTTATTTCTTGCTGTGGGACCTCTCTCCTCTGTCTGGGTGCTGGGCCGAAATAACTGAAAGTGGCCTTCTCCAGTGGTGGGTGATATGACGCATGATTCCTTGCTGTGGGACCTCTCTCCTCTGTCTGGATGCTGAGGCCGAAATAATTGAAAGTGGCCTTCTCCAGTGGTGGGTGATATGACGCATGATTTCTTGCTGCGGGACCTCTCTCCTCTGTCTGGGTGCTGGGCCGAAATAACTGAAAGTGGCCTTCTCCAGTTGTGGGTGATATGGCGCATGATTCCTGGCTGTGGGACCTCTCTCCTCGGTCTGGGTGTCTGGCCTAAATAACTGAAAGTGGCCTTCTCCAGTGGTGGGTGATATGACGCATGATTCCTTGCTGTGGGACCTCTCTCCTCTGTCTGGGTGCTGGGTCGAAATAACTGAAAGTGGCCTTCTCCAGTGGTGGGTGATATGACGCATGATTCCTTGCTGTGGGACCTCTCTCCCCTGTCTGGGTGCTGTGCCGAAATAACTGAAAGTGGCCTTCTCCAGTGGTGGGTGATATGACGAGGTATTCCTTGTTGTGGGACCTCTCTCCTCTGTCTGGGTGCGGGGCCGAAATAACTGAAAGTGGCCTTCTCCAGTGGTGGTTGATATGACGCCTTATTCCTTGCTGTGGGACCTCTCTCCTCTGTCTGGGTGCTGGGCCGAAATAACTGAAAGTGGCCTTCTCTAGTGGTGGGTGATATGACGCATGATTCCTTGCTGTGGGACCTCTCTCCTCTGTCTGGGTGCTGGGGCCGAAATAACTGAAAGTGGCCCTCTCCAGTGGGGGGTGATATGACGCATGATTCCTGGCTGTGGGACCTCTCTCCTCGGTCTGGGTGCCTTGCCTAAATAACTGAAAGTGGCCTTCTCCAGTGGTGGTTGGTATGACACCTTATTCCTTGCTGTGGGACCTCTCTCCTCTGTCTGGGTGCTGGGCCGAAATAACTGAAAGTGACCTTCTCCAGTGGTGGGTGATATGACGCATGATTCCTTGCTGTGGGACCTCTCTCATCTGTTTGGGTGCTGGGGCCGAAATAACTGAAAGTGGCCTTCTCCAGTGGTGGGTGATATGACGCATGATTCCTTGCTGTGGGGCCTCTCTCCTCTGTCTGGGTGCCTGGCCTAAATAAATGAAAGTGGCCTTCTCCAGTGGTGGGTGATATGACGCCTTATTTCTTGCTGTGGGACCTCTCTCCTCTGTCTGGGTGCTGGGCCGAAATAACTGAAAGTGGCCTTCTCCAGTGGTGGGTGATATGACGCATGATTCCTTGCTGTGGGACCTCTCTCCTCTGTCTGGGTGCTGGGCCGAAATAACTGAAAGTGGCCTTCTCCAGTGGTGGGTGATATGACGCATGATTCCTTGCTGTGGGACCTCTCTCCTCTGTCTGGGTGCTGGGGCCGAAATAACTGAAAGTGGCCTTCTCCAGTGGTGGGTGATATGACGCATGATTCCTTGCTGTGGGACCTCTCTCCTCGGTTTGGGTGCCTGGCCTAAATAACTGAAAGTGGCCTTCTCCAGTGGTGGGTGATATGACACCTTATTCCTTGCTGTGGGACCTCTCTCCTCTGTCTGGGTGCTGGGCCTAAATAACTGAAAGTGGCCTTCTCCAGTGTTGGGTGACATGACGCCTTATTTCTTGCTGTGGGACCTCTCACCTCTGTCTGGGTGCTGGGCCGAAATAACTGAAAGTGGCCTTCTCCAGTGGTGGGTGATATGACGCATGATTCCTTGCTGTGGGACCTCTCTCCTCTGTCTAGGTGCTGGGCCGAAATAACTGAAAGTGGACTTCTCTAGTGGTGGGTGAAATGACGCATGATTCCTTGCTGTGGGACCTCTCTCCTCTGTCTGGGTGCTGTGCCAAAATAACTGAAAGTGGCCTTCTCTAGTCGTGGGTGATATGACGCATGATTCCTTGCTGTGGGACCTCTCGCCTCTGTCTGGGAGCTGGGCCGAAATAACTGAAAGTGGCCTTCCCTAGTGGTGGGTGATATGACGCCTTATTCCTTGCTGTGGGACCTCTCTCCTCTGTCTGGGTGCTGGGGCCGAAATAACTGAAAGTGGACTTCTCTAGTGGTGGGTGATATGACGCATGATTCCTTGCTGTGGGACTTCTCTCCTCTGTCTGGGTGATGGGGCCGAAATAACTGAAAGTGGCCTTCTCCAGTGGTGGGTGATATGACGCATGATTCCTTGCTGTGGGACCTCTCTCCTCGGTCTGGGTGCCTAGCCTAAATAACTGAAAGAGGCCTTCTCCATTGGTGGGTGATATGACACTTTATTCCTTGCTGTGGGACCTCTCTCCTCTGTCTGGGTGCAGGGCTAAAATAACTGAAAGTGACCTTCTCCAGTATTGGGTGATATGACGACTTATTTCTTGCTGTGGGACCACTCTCCTCGGTCTGGGTGCTGGGGCCGAAATAACTGAAAGTGGCCTTCTCCAGTACTGGGTGATATGACGACTTATTTCTTGCTGTGGGACCTCTCTCCTCTGTCTGGGTGCTGGGTCGAAATATCTGAAAGTGGCCTTCTCCAGTGGTGGGTGATATGACGCATGATTCCTTGCTGTGGGACCTCTCTCCTCTGTCTGGGTGCTGGGCCGAAATAACTAAAAGTGACCTTCTCCAGTACTGGGTGATATGACGACTTATTTCTTGCTGTGGGACCTCTCTCCTCTGTCTGTGTGCTGGGCCGAAATAACTGAAAGTGGCCTTCTCCAGTGGTGGGTGATATGGCGCATGATTCCTTGCTGTGGGACCTCTCTCCTCTGTCTGGGTGCTGGTCGAAATAACTGAAAGTGGCCTTCTCCAGTGGTGGGTGATATGACGCATGATTCCTTGCTGTGGGACCTCTCTCCTCTGTCTGGGTGCTGGGGCTGAAATAACTGAAAGTGGCCTTCTCCAGTGGTGGGTGATATGACGCATGATTCCTTGCTGTGGGGCCTCTCTCCTCGGTCTGGGTGCTTGGCCTAAATAACTGAAAGTGGCCTTCTCCAGTGGTGGGTGATATGACGCCATATTTCTTGCTTTGGGACCTCTCTCCTCTGTCTGGGTGCTGGGCCGAAATAACTGAAAGTGGCCTTCTCCAGTTGTGGGTGATATGACGCATGATTCCTTGCTGTGGGACCTCTCTCCTCTGTCTGGGTGCTGGTCCGAAATAACTGAAAGTGGCCTTCTCCAGTGGTGGGTGATATGACGCATGATTCCTTGCTGTGGGACCTCTCTCCTCGGTCTGGGTGCCTAGCCTAAATAACTGAAAGTGGCCTTCTCCAGTGGTGGGTGATATGACACCATATTCCTTGCTGTGGGACCTCTCTCCTCTGTCTGGGTGCAGAGCTAAAATAACTGAAAGTGACCTTCTCCAGTATTGGGTGATATGACGACTTATTTCTTGCTGTGGGACCACTCTCCTCGGTCTGGGTGCTGGGGCCAAAATAACTGAAAGTGGCCTTCTCCAGTGGTGGGTGATATGACGCATGATTCCTTGCTGTGGGAAATCTCTCCTCTGTCTGGGTGCTGAGGCCGAAATAATTGAAAGTGGCCTTCTCCAGTGGTGGGTGATATGACGCATGATTTCTTGCTGCGGGACCTCTCTCCTCTGTCTGGGTGCTGGAGCCGAAATAACTGAAAGTGGCCTTCTCCAGTGGTGGGTGATATGGCGCATGATTCCTGGCTGTGGGACCTCTCTCCTCGGTCTGGGTGTCTGGCATAAATAACTGAAAGTGGCCTTCTCCAGTGGTGGGTGATATGACGCATGATTCCTTGCTGTGGGACCTCTCTCCCTGTCTGGGTGCTGTGCCGAAATAACTGAAAGTGGCCTTCTCCAGTGGTGGGTGATATGACGAGGTATTCCTTGTTGTGGGACCTCTCTCCTCTGTCTGGGTGCTGGGCCGAAATAACTGAAAGTGGCCTTCTCCAGTGGTGGTTGATATGACGCCTTATTCCTTGCTGTGGGACCTCTCTCCTCTGTCTGGGTGCTGGGCCGAAATAACTGAAAGTGGCCTTCTCCAGTGGTGGGTGATATGACGCATGATTCCTTGCTGTGGGACCTCTCTCCTCTGTCTGGGTGCTGGGGCCGAAATAACTGAAAGTGGCCTTCTCCAGTGGTGGGTGATATGACGCATGATTCCTTGCTGTGGGACCTCTCTCCTCGGTTTGGGTGCCTGGCCTAAATAACTGAAAGTGGCCTTCTCCAGTGGTGGGTGATATGACACCTTATTCCTTGCTGTGGGACCTCTCTCCTCTGTCTGGGTGCTGGGCCTAAATAACTGAAAGTGGCCTTCTCCAGTGTTGGGTGACATGACGCCTTATTTCTTGCTGTGGGACCTCTCACCTCTGTCTGGGTGCTGGGCCGAAATAACTGAAAGTGTCCTTCTCCAGTGTTGGGTGATATGACGCATGATTCCTTGCTGTGGGACCTCTCTCCTCTGTCTAGGTGCTGGGCCGGAAATAACTGAAAGTGGACTTCTCTAGTGGTGGGTGAAATGACGCATGATTCCTTGCTGTGGGACCTCTCTCCTCTGTCTGGGTGCTGTGCCAAAATAACTGAAAGTGGCCTTCTCTAGTCGTGGGTGATATGACGCATGATTCCTTGCTGTGGGACCTCTCGCCTCTGTCTGGGAGCTGGGCCGAAATAACTGAAAGTGGCCTTCCCTAGTGGTGGGTGATATGACGCCTTATTCCTTGCTGTGGGACCTCTCTCCTCTGTCTGGGTGCTGGGGCCGAAATAACTGAAAGTGGACTTCTCTAGTGGTGGGTGATATGACGCATGATTCCTTGCTGTGGGACTTCTCTCCTCTGTCTGGGTGATGGGGCCGAAATAACTGAAAGTGGCCTTCTCCAGTGGTGGGTGATATGACGCATGATTCCTTGCTGTGGGACCTCTCTCCTCGGTCTGGGTGCCTAGCCTAAATAACTGAAAGAGGCCTTCTCCATTGGTGGGTGATATGACACTTTATTCCTTGCTGTGGGACCTCTCTCCTCTGTCTGGGTGCAGGGCTAAAATAACTGAAAGTGACCTTCTCCAGTATTGGGTGATATGACGACTTATTTCTTGCTGTGGGACCACTCTCCTCGGTCTGGGTGCTGGGGCCGAAATAACTGAAAGTGGCCTTCTCCAGTACTGGGTGATATGACGACTTATTTCTTGCTGTGGGACCTCTCTCCTCTGTCTGGGTGCTGGGTCGAAATATCTGAAAGTGGCCTTCTCCAGTGGTGGGTGATATGACGCATGATTCCTTGCTGTGGGACCTCTCTCCTCTGTCTGGGTGCTGGGCCGAAATAACTAAAAGTGACCTTCTCCAGTACTGGGTGATATGACGACTTATTTCTTGCTGTGGGACCTCTCTCCTCTGTCTGTGTGCTGGGCCGAAATAACTGAAAGTGGCCTTCTCCAGTGGTGGGTGATATGACGCATGATTCCTTGCTGTGGGACCTCTCTCCTCTGTCTGGGTGCTGGTCCGAAATAACTGAAAGTGGCCTTCTCCAGTGGTGGGTGATATGACGCATGATTCCTTGCTGTGGGACCTCTCTCCTCTGTCTGGGTGCTGGGGCCGAAATAACTGAAAGTGGCCTTCTCCAGTGGTGGGTGATATGACGCATGATTCCTTGCTGTGGGGCCTCTCTCCTCGGTCTGGGTGCTTGGCCTAAATAACTGAAAGTGGCCTTCTCCAGTGGTGGGTGATATGACGCCATATTTCTTGCTTTGGGACCTCTCTCCTCTGTCTGGGTGCTGGGCCGAAATAACTGAAAGTGGCCTTCTCCAGTTGTGGGTGATATGACGCATGATTCCTTGCTGTGGGACCTCTCTCCTCTGTCTGGGTGCTGGTCCGAAATAACTGAAAGTGGCCTTCTCCAGTGGTGGGTGATATGACGCATGATTCCTTGCTGTGGGACCTCTCTCCTCGGTCTGGGTGCCTAGCCTAAATAACTGAAAGTGGCCTTCTCCAGTGGTGGGTGATATGACACCATATTCCTTGCTGTGGGACCTCTCTCCTCTGTCTGGGTGCAGAGCTAAAATAACTGAAAGTGACCTTCTCCAGTATTGGGTGATATGACGACTTATTTCTTGCTGTGGGACCACTCTCCTCGGTCTGGGTGCTGGGGCCAGAAATAACTGAAAGTGGCCTTCTCCAGTGGTGGGTGATATGACGCATGATTCCTTGCTGTGGGAAATCTCTCCTCTGTCTGGGTGCTGAGGCCGAAATAATTGAAAGTGGCCTTCTCCAGTGGTGGGTGATATGACGCATGATTTCTTGCTGTGGGACCTCTCTCCTCTGTCTGGGTGCTGGGCCGAAATAACTGAAAGTGGCCTTCTCCAGTGGTGGGTGATATGGCGCATGATTCCTGGCTGTGGGACCTCTCTCCTCGGTCTGGGTGTCTGGCCTAAATAACTGAAAGTGGCCTTCTCCAGTGGTGGGTGATATGACGCATGATTCCTTGCTGTGGGACCTCTCTCCCCTGTCTGGGTGCTGTGCCGAAATAACTGAAAGTGGCCTTCTCCAGTGGTGGGTGATATGACGAGGTATTCCTTGTTGTGGGACCTCTCTCCTCTGTCTGGGTGCTGGGCCGAAATAACTGAAAGTGGCCTTCTCCAGTGGTGGTTGATATGACGCCTTATTCCTTGCTGTGGGACCTCTCTCCTCTGTCTGGGTGCTGGGCCGAAATAACTGAAAGTGGCCTTCTCTAGTGGTGGGTGATATGACGCATGATTCCTTGCTGTGGGACCTCTCTCCTCTGTCTGGGTGCTGGGGCCGAAATAACTGAAAGTGGCCCTCTCCAGTGGGGGGTGATATGACGCATGATTCCTGGCTGTGGGACCTCTCTCCTCGGTCTGGGTGCCTTGCCTAAATAACTGAAAGTGGCCTTCTCCAGTGGTGGTTGATATGACACCTTATTCCTTGCTGTGGGACCTCTCTCCTCTGTCTGGGTGCTGGGCCGAAATAACTGAAAGTGACCTTCTCCAGTGGTGGGTGATATGACGCATGATTCCTTGCTGTGGGACCTCTCTCCTCTGTCTGGGTGCCTGGCCTA
The DNA here is from genome assembly GCA_033119425.1 of Bufotes viridis. Taxonomy (NCBI): domain Eukaryota; kingdom Metazoa; phylum Chordata; class Amphibia; order Anura; family Bufonidae; genus Bufotes; species Bufotes viridis. Next base: position 22,514 of record JAKVIS010002061.1, read on the forward strand.
AATAACTGAAAGTGGCCTTCTCCAGTGGTGGGTGATATGACGCCATATTTCTTGCTGTGGGACCTCTCTCCTCTGTCTGGGTGCTGGGCCGAAATAACTGAAAGTGGCCTTCTCCAGTGGTGGGTGATATGACGCATGATTCCTTGCTGTGGGACCTCTCTCCTCTGTCTGGGTGCTGGGGCCGAAATAACTGAAAGTGGCCTTCTCCAGTGGTGGGTGATATGACGCATGATTCCTTGCTGTGGGACCTCTCTCCTCTGTCTGGGTGCTGAGGCCGAAATAACAGAAAGTGGCCTTCTCCAGTGGTGGGTGATATAACGCATGATTCCTTGCTGTGGGACCTCTCTCCTCGGTCTGGGTGCCTGGCCTAAATAAATGAAAGTGGCCTTCTCCAGTGGTGGGTGACATGACGCCTTATTTCTTGCTGTGGGACCTCTCTCCTCTGTCTGGGTGCTGGGCGAAATAACTGAAAGTGTCCTTCTCCAGTGGTGGGTGATATGACGCATGATTCCTTGCTGTGGGACCTCTCTCCTCTGTCTGGGTGCTGGGCCAGAAATAACTGAAAGTGGACTTCTCTAGTGGTGGGTGAAATGACGCATGATTCCTTGTTGTGGGACCTCTCTCCTATGTCTGGGTGCTGTGCCAAAATAACTGAAAGTGGCCTTCTCTAGTCGTGGGTGATATGACGCATGATTCCTTGCTGTGGGACCTCTCTCCTCTGTCTGGATGCTGGGCCGAAATAACTGAAAGTGGCCTTCTCCAGTGGTAGGTGATATGGCGCATGATTCCTTGCTGTGGGACCTCTCGCCTCTGTCTGGGAGCTGTGCCGAAATAACTGAAAGTGGCCTTCTCTAGTGGTGGGTGACATGACGCATGATTCCTTGCTGTGGGACCTCTCTCCTCTGTCTGGGTGCTGGGGCCGAAATAACTGAAAGTGGCCTTCTCCAGTGGTGGGTGATATGACGCATGATTCCTTGCTGTGGGACCTCTCTCCTCTGTCTGGATGCTGGGCCGAAATAACTGAAAGTGGCCTTCTCCAGTGGTAGGTGATATGACGCATGATTCCTTGCTGTGGGACCTCTCGCCTCTGTCTGGGAGCTGGGCCGAAATAACTGAAAGTGGCCTTCTCTAGTGGTGGGTGACATGACGCATGATTCCTTGCTGTGGGACCTCTCTCCTCTGTCTGGGTGCTGGGGCCGAAATAACTGAAAGTGGCCTTCTCCAGTGGTGGGTGATATGACGCATGATTCCTTGCTGTGGGACCTCTCTCCTCTGTCTGGGTGCTGGGGCCGAAATAACTGAAAGTGGCCTTCTCCAGTGGTGGGTGATATGACGCATGATTCCTTGCTGTGGGACCTCTCTCCTCTGTCTGGGTGCTGTGCCGAAATAACTGAAAGTGGCCTTCTCCAGTGGTGGGTGATATGACGAGGTATTCCTTGTTGTGGGACCTCTCTCCTCTGTCTGGGTGCTGGGCCGAAATAACTGAAAGTGTCCTTCTCCAGTAGTGGTTGATATGACGCCTTATTCCTTGCTGTGGGACCTCTCTCCTCTGTCTGGGTGCTGGGCCGAAATAACTGAAAGTGGCCTTTTCTAGTGGTGGGTGATATGACGCATGATTCCTTGCTGTGGGACCTCTCTCCTCTGTCTGGGTGCTGGGGCCGAAATAACTGAAAGTGGCCTTCTCCAGTGGTGGGTGATAAGACGCATGATTCCTTGCTGTGGGACCTCTCTCCTCGGTCTGGGTGCTTAGCCTAAATAACTGAAAGTGGCCTTCTCCAGTGGTGGGTGATATGACACTTTATTCCTTGCTGTGGGACCTCTCTCCTCTGTCTGGGTGCTGGGCCAAAATAACTGAAAGTGACCTTCTCCAGTACTGGGTGATATGACGACTTATTTCTTGCTGTGGGACCTCTCTCCTCTGTCTGGGTGCTGGGGCCGAAATAACTGAAAGTGGCCTTCTCCAGTGGTGGGTGATATGGCGCATGATTCCTTGCTGTGGGACCTCTCTCCTCTGTCTGGGTGCTGGGTCGAAATATCTGAAAGTGGCCTTCTCCAGAGGTGGGTGATATGACGCATGATTCCTTACTGTGGGACCTCTCTCCTCTGTCTGGGTGCTGGGGTCGAAATAATTGAAAGTGGCCTTCTCCAGTGGTGGGTGATATGGCGCATGATTCCTTGCTGTGGGGCCTCTCTCCTCGGTCTGGGTGCCTGGCCTAAATAACTGAAAGTGGCCTTCTCCAGAAGTGGGTGATATGACGCCTTATTTCTTGCTTTGGGACCTCTCTCCTCTGTCTGGGTGCTGGTCGAAATAACTGAAAGTGGCCTTCTCCAGTGGTGGGTGATATGACGCATGATTCCTTGCTGTGGGACCTCTCTCCTCTGTCTGGGTGCTGGTCGAAATAACTGAAAGTGGCCTTCTCCAGTGGTGGGTGATATGACGCATGATTCCTTGCTGTGGGACCTCTCTCCTCTGTCTGGGTGCTGGGGCCGAAATAACTGAAAGTGGCCTTCTCCAGTGGTGGGTGATATGGCGCATGATTCCTTGCTGTGGGACCTCTCTCCTCTGTCTGGGTGCTGTGCCGAAATAACTGAAAGTGGCCTTCTCCAGTGGTGGGTGATATGACGAGGTATTCCTTGTTGTGGGACCTCTCTCCTCTGTCTGGGTGCTGGGCCGAAATAACTGAAAGTGGCCTTCTCCAGTAGTGGTTGATATGGCGCCTTATTCCTTGCTGTGGGACCTCTCTCCTCTGTCTGGGTGCTGGACCGAAATAACTGAAAGTGGCCTTCTCTAGTGGTGGGTGATATGACGCATGATTCCTTGCTGTGGGACCTCCCTCCTCTGTCTAAGTGCTGTGCCAAAATAACTGAAAGTGGCCTTCTCTAGTGGTGGGTGATATGACGCATGATTCCTTGCTGTGGGACCTCTTTCCTCTTTCTGGGTGCTGTGGCCGAAATAACTGAAAGTGGCCTTCTCCAGTGGTGGGTGATATGACGCATTATTCCTTGCTGCGGGACCTCTCTCCTCTGTCTGGGTGCTGGGCCGAAATAACTGAAAGTGGCCTTCTCCAGTGTTGGGTGATATGACGCATGATTCCTGGCTGTGGGACCTCTCTCCTCGGTCTGGGTGCTGGGCCTAAATAACTGAAAGTGGCCTTCTCCAGTGGTGGGTGATATGACGCATGATTCCTTGCTGTGGGACCTCTCTCCTCTGTCTGGATGCTGAGGCCGAAATAATTGAAAGTGGCCTTCTCCAGTGGTGGGTGATATGACGCATGATTTCTTGCTGCGGGACCTCTCTCCTCTGTCTGGGTGCTGGGCCGAAATAACTGAAAGTGGCCTTCTCCAGTTGTGGGTGATATGGCGCATGATTCCTGGCTGTGGGACCTCTCTCCTCGGTCTGGGTGTCTGGCCTAAATAACTGAAAGTGGCCTTCTCCAATGGTGGGTGATATGACGCCTTATTTCTTGCTGTAGGACCTCTCTCCTCTGTCTGGGTGCTGGGTCGAAATAACTGAAAGTG